>JAPYZS010000266.1:0-82157 GCA_030522925.1 Trissolcus japonicus | reverse complement strand
ATTCCATCTAACGAAAATTCATTGTTGTTATGAAATAAATAAAAAAACGCTCGATCGCGTAGAGTTCATAACTGTTATGAATCCTTTTTCTCAGTGCATGTAATATTGAGTGGTTTTAACGATTAATAAAACAAGACGAAGAAATACGAGCGTTGCTATATGGCTTAGACTGAAATAAATAAGAAAAGACATCAAGCTTTAAGAGCGGAAAATCTACATGTAAAATGACGATGCGAACAAAAAAAATTTCCATCCTGGCCCTATACGTTTTCTTTTTTTCTTTTTTTTTTTTTTTTTCATAAATATGTTATCATGTCTACTTATGCGGCGCACGATTGGAGGATGCAGCAACATGAATACCTTCGCATTAGTCTCACTTTTTTTATTTCTTATTTGAAAATAATCATATGTAAATCGACAAAGTCGTTGAATTATTAGTTGACAAATTTCATTTAGATGCACACAAATTGCATTTTGTTTTAAACTTCGCTTATCATTGTCACATTTTTTCTCATTTTAACAAAATTCAATTTGTTTTAACGTCCGATAGTGCAAGCTGCGCATCAAAGACATAAATAAGTTCTGGCTTTTTGATGCCTAAGCTATCACAGAATATTCATTTAACGCCACAGAATGAAGTCAAACGTCAGGCTTTAATTATTGCGCGAGTCAAAGTTCACGGGACACCCGTTGGATTAATATCAGCTCTCCGTGTACATGTAGTATGTAAATATGGGCCTTGCGGAGGGTCAAAAGCGAGTATAAAGTTCATCCGGAGGATCGCGCGCAGCATCCTTGTTTAGAAAAAGATGAGCTGCGGAATAGGACGGCGACCTTTGATGGAAGGAAAGACCAACGACCGATATACCACTTCAATGAAAATTTCTCCAACCGTCTCGGCAATAAACGCTCAAATATCTGAACCAACGCTGCCCCCTATTTGATCGTAACCATCAAAATTATTGAAAACTGAGTATCTTTTGCTGAAATTTTTTAATCTGCTGGAAATTGATGCTCATTCAAATAATGAGTTTTACATTTCTTTTCCCCAATTATGATTGATTGCAAACCCGATATGATTTTCAGCCGTTTGGCAGTTCAATCGCGCGCATTTCAACACACGATTACGATACGCGATGATCAATTAAATTGCGAGCATCAATTTTATGAATTAACATGCCCAGTAATTCGGACAATAAATGAATTGATGATGCACACAACAGTTTCGTATCAAAGAGAGGAGAGGGCGACCGATTCGCATGATTCATTAACGGCAACCGAAACCAATTAGTATTTTTTCGTTATCTGCGCCCCCACCTAAGCAAACGTGAGTGAATGATTGCACCTCATATATACAAAAGTGATGACAATACTGAGCATTCGCACATCTCAATGATTACAAACGGTCGTGAGGGGGTGCGGGGAAGGGGGAGCGAAAATTTGCAAAACCAACACTCCGCAATTCAGGGAACAAAAAATGTTTGCTCAATATAAAAACTCGTTGATTGGGGGAGGGGGAAATAATAAAAGTCACGGCACCAAAAATATACGGTATCGTTTGCAAAAACGCGCGGCCTAATTGCATTTCGCGCGATCAAACGTTGCGAACGGCAAAAAAGAGCGCGACCGGGCAGTTATATAGATGAGGAGAGCTGATGGATTCGCCGGATGATAACGCGAACTTTAATCAACGTGCATTAACCAAATGGCCGACAATTGCGATTTAAATTTGTGTCGCAGTTGTTTCAATTACAACGCGAAATATTAGCTGAGGCATGTGTGTCGCGCGCGATTGCCGCGCGATCGATCGATACATCGAAGGCTCGCCGGCGCGCTCTCGGGATTATCGCGAATCGTCTCGTGCACTGTGGATGAACGGATGGATAACACGGTCGCGTGCATGTACGCACATTGACCCATCGCGTAGTGTTTCGCAAATATCTGTCATGTATATATAAGGGATGTGTTCGAATGCAGTTGCGGGTATGCACGCCGGGTGATACCGAAACACGTTTCGCGGTGTGAACCGGAATGGTGCTAAATATTATGTGAAGCCTCAGATATATACATATAACGACGGACTCTCGCACACGGCCACGGCAAAATCATCAAAGTCGTTGTTGCGAAGCACGCTGGTGTTATATCTTGTATTGTGCCGCCACAATACCGTCGCTGATTATCGGCCGATCATATGGGACTGCTATTTATTGTTCGATCTCACTTGTTTCACGCGGAAACAAAGGTCTGCGTGTTTTCCGCATTGTCTCTCTATCCCTGTTGGGTGTAATAAAATCGGTTTCACTATGGATTCACATTATATTTGAATGCATTAGACAGAATGCTTTTCGACCTGGATTCAGTCTAATCTCGTGCTTCACAACAATTCCCAAGTAAAAATTTATATATGGCTCCATTTGTGGGTCATATATGGATGCCATTTATGTGTCATATATGTTGCCATTTATGCCTCATATACTTTCTTAATTATCTTTAAAAGAGAAGTTCACTTATAACTCCGAAAGAATGTATAATCACTTTTTTGGAGATATTTTTACTTTTTTGAATTAAAAGAGTGTGCCCCATATATGCTGCCATATATGTTCTATAAATGGCACATATATGATCGAAATCTGATTTATCTGAATATTTATACTTTTTTACTTACAAAACAAAAAGGAGTTTCTACAAACTTTTGAATGATATGGGAAATAAATTAAATTGATCAGAACATTCTAAAATTTATAAAAATTAATATAAATTTTATCGATAAAATAAAAAAATTATATTTAGAGGAGCGGCGGGTATTGCGAGCCGCCGTCTAATAGTTGGGCAATTTTAGAAAAATTGAAGTATCCCAAGTAAAAATTTTATATATGCTGACATATATGCGGCATTTATGTGGCATATATGCTACATACATGCAACATTTATGCAACATATATGCGACATATATGCGACATAAATGTGCCATATATGTGATGTATATGCAGCATATATGTTACGTTAAACATATATGTGGCATATATGTGGTATATATGCGGCATATATGCAGCATATATGTTTCTTTTTGCCTGGGATTTGATTTATTATTATTATGGGCATATATGTATCCATATATGTGCCGTGTATGCCACGTAAATGTATCCATATATGGGCCATATATGTGTTTGAATACATACATTTCCCATATATGTTGTATAAATGAGCCATATATGTGCCATGTATGTGCCATGTATGTGCCATTTGTGGACATGTATATACATTTTCACTTGGAAAGGTGTTGTGTTTGATGTAATAATATCAATTTGGTGCGAGGGCCAGATGAGATATATTTATACTCGCAACGTTGTCGCTTTTAAATTCATAACGTGACTTTATATTAATTTTTACAAGAGACACGTCACGATCAGCGCATGCTAGTCATTATGTATTAGTGATTGACATAGAACGTACGCGCATGAAAAAAAATTCGTTGACAAGTTCTTTAGAGACATTTTTTTGAGTTATGAAAGCGACAAAAAAACTCCTGGAATTAGAAAAGTGTCAGACTCAAAAAATGAAGCATGTAGAAAAAATTGTGCACACCTCTCCCACTTTTTGGCTTTTTAATGAGGCTACGGTCAGGAAATGTGACATATTCAGAAGATGTATTAACGCAAAAAGCTATTCCATCCTGAATTCTGCAATTTTAAAAATGCACAATCAATTGCTTTTTTTCATTCTAACTGAATGTAAAAACGGAATAATATAGCACAATGATAATTACCATTTTCAGTTAAAACATATTAGAAGAGTTCCCATTCAATTTCACAGAAAATTTTGCATCAGCTTTTGTCAAAAACCAATATATGAAAATAATGGAAGAGTATGATACATATTTTTAAATGAAATTCTCTTGCAATCACATTGTTATCCGCTTGTTTTGATACCCAAAAAAAATAAGTCATGTATTATTTTACATGCTGTGTTTTTCATCATTTATCATAACCGACAAACATCTAAAATAACATACATTTTTTTGCCAGATAAACAAGATTCATCATACATAACATTTACCCGCACGTAATTTATTGTCTGCTGTTACTCTTCATTCACGACGACGTTAAACGCAGATTTTTTTCATTATAATCTATCGTTAAATTAACTATTCGAATATGAATTCAGATAGAATTCATGTTCATTGATGGACCGTATAAGACACAAGAAAAACACATGCGTTGCACGCTGTTTCTGAGACTTGTTACACGTGGTCCGCGTGTAAATTCGTCTTGAAGGCTCTCAAACTTTTTTCTTCATTTTTATTTCAAATTCCCAGAAGAATTTTTTGCAACAACGACACAACCCTTCTGGCAATAAAAATAAATAACTGCTCCATTATATTTCATTTAACGTCAGAGCTATACAATATAATTCATCACGACAACTTAACTATCAATATAACATTTCTCATTGAGTTTCCAACTTTTAAGACGCTCGTATCATTTTCACGACTGTGTGCAATAATTAAATCAATTGCCCAAATCAAACGATTGTGCTTAGATCTTCCATTACTCCTCAAATGCAACTCAAATCATGTTTCAAGGCGAATGATAATGGATACCCTGCAACTCGAAATTCAAAACGAAATACCTTTGATTTCGGTTTCCAATATATTTGTATTATATACACTTTCCAATATACTCTTACTCTTACAATATACTCAATAAGTGAAAATTCACACAAAATAAGGTCAGAGTCGTCCACTTTTTTGCAAAAAGTGAAATTTTCACTTATTCAGATTCACAGAGCAGATTTACAGAGTAAATTTGTTGAATGTAACTAAAGGTTCATGGAATATTGAATTCTATTTCAATTATCTGATGGAAGGTTTGATTTGGCAAGATTTGCTTGTTTTTTGGATGGAGACAAAGCACTTATTAGTGCTGAAAAATGGAGTTTGGCAATCCGGGGTGTTTATGTTGACAATCACAATGCCTCCTGGAACGTTATTTAACGATGGGATTAGAATGGAATATTGGCACGGACCGTTGGTCAGGAAAAGCCGGGATCGAATTCAATCGGTTATGGTTCCCTCGGGATTCATAAAATCAAAACCAAACGAATTTTCCGCGACTGTCTCTGGAACGCCAACGTTGCGCGTTTGAGATTATAACCCTTCAGTTTTTGGGGATCGAGAATCAGATCAAGATTATTTTAATACCACCCCCGCGCGCCCGGAGATTGGGTCTCGTCGTGTTTTAATGATCCGTCTACATTTAAATCCCACAGGAGCTCTGAAATCGCGTCTAATCCAGTCCGTGCTTCTATTACGCTCGCTTCGTTGGATTACATTAGATGTTAAGTTTGAGTGAATAATGTATACCTTCCCTTTAAACTGATTAATATATTTTGTACGCTCGCCTTGTTCGAGTATTATTTTCAAAGCGTCAGTTCCGTTATACGAAATTCAACGACCGCGGCTAAAACGTTCAGCTCGTGCATTTTAATTACAAAACCTTCTTCCGCATTCATTTTGCTCAAAACAGATGTGCCGTTTATAAGAGCGGGATTGCGCTGAGTCCGACAGACAAGCTCAACATTTTTTTTTAATGCTTGTTTTCTTTGGTCTCTTACATTACTCCCAATTGGGACATTTCGATCATAATATGAATTCAATATCTAAAATTATTCATCTACTCTTTTAAAATTAATGGTTTTATATTCGAATGCGCATTGGAAAAATACTTTTAAAAATTCTTTAATTATTTTTAAAATGTTTTTCCTATTTAATCAAATACCAAAAATATGATCAATAATATTTTCAAGCATAAAACGTCCTTATAATATACGAATTTTGCATCAGAAACCAATTTATAATTACACGTTTGACATTTTAAGGTTCTTTTTCTATCAAATATTTTTATGAGCTTAATGCTTCATAAGCAGTAGGTGTAAAAAAAACATCTTTTAAAATTTTAATGTCAAAGGTTTAAATTTTGATAGGTAGAATGACGTGTCAATCACATGAGACATATTATATGTTTCAAATGAAAAAAAGTTTTGATAATCGAATTACGACTTAAAAAAACACACGAGTATAACTTTTCTTCGAGGAATTAACCTGTAATACTAACCTGATTTATCAATAAAGAGATGATCTGATTCTAATCAGATTTAAGAGTTCCTTATTTTCGTCTATGTGATTACGTTCAATTGCGTCTAATAAGATCTGATCATGATGTGTAACGGGTAATCAAGAATCGATATTGCACCATGTTGGAATTAATTATCCGTGTAAATCTACACAACTCAAGTTACGTTTTTCTTAAAATTCTAATTAATTTCACACACTTTCAACAATCAATCAATTACTTAGATAATTAACATTTTCAAATTGAAAATCGCATGTAGGAGAAACTTGTAATTGATCTGTTGTTATTTAACTCAAAGTTAGCTAAATCAAACAAATAGATTATCAGAGCTGATCAATACATTCTATCCTATAATTACCGAAAGACAGAACCTAAATACATGTTTTTAGTTCAGAATTTTCGGTGATTGCAATAAGAAATCATTTTCTAAAAAATGATTATCTTAGAACAAAACAAATCATCACCGTAAACAATTGTTTTCTGTAAAAAATTTGAGATCTGACAAACCCGTTTATATTTTGTTTGAAAACAAATGATAAAATAAATATAAAAAATTATTTCTAAATAATATCACTGAGTAAAAAATACTTTTATTTGAATCTAGTTTCGTATAAAAATTTATTCTTAAAATAATGTGCTACTTTATTTTCAAAACATCAAAAAATGATATTGTGATTTGTAAGTTAATTTTATCGTATTGTTGCGCTAACAATGTTACCAAACCGGTGTCGTGGTATACAATGTTCATATATAATATTCGCTACACAAGTTAAGCTGCGGCAACGGGAATATGATGCACGGAGCCATATAGTATAGTCCGAATCTTTTTCGCATTGATATGATCCGAAGATCAAGTGTTGAATTTTGGTCCGAAGATCACGTATATAATTCAGCCACAACGCGCATCACTAAATATAAGTTCACTCCGTAAGTCCGAATAATTCTACGTTTATAAAATTATTGCTTTGAGATCTAAAGTCTTTGTTCCCAGTTATATTTTTGGTGAAATTGTTTTGAAAAATGCATCCGGCTCTCGAGTTTTATGGCCGTGGAAAAAATGATCCCGTATATATGAAAGGGAGTTTTGTTGTAACATATATGTATTATTTTCCATTTCCTATTTTAACTTTAGTTTGAAAAATATTAAATTGAAGACATCGATTCATTAAAAAATATTTACACGTGAATAACGACTATTCAATTTCAATTATTCATTCCAATTATTCGTCGTGAAAGGTTTAGCGTGTCCCAGAGGGAACACACATCTTGGCATCGCCAATTCTGTGCATCTCTCAATTAGTGAGGAATTAGTTGCGAATCAAATTAAAGTCGCATAGTGGAATCAGTACGCGCAGACATATCCTCGAATTAATAATGCAGCAAAGCGAAACAGGCTCCATATGCCAAGATGAAGTGTCCGGGCCCGGCGAGAGCATTCGTCGCCGCGGGGTCAAATTGTTGTTGGTCCAACACAGATGTCAAAAAGTGCGCAACCCATATGTCGCTTTGTGAAAAATCAAATCACATCTCCAGTGCGCGCGCTTGCAGAAAACGCACACCACGCTCTCGTACGTCCACCGCAAATTCAAGTGCATTTTAAATCTTATTTCGCAGCGCGCGCTCTCGAGTGCGCGTTCCCATCCTAAATAAACCACTGTTTCCATAACTTTCCATAGCCGTGCCCCGAGGCTTTTTAGATTTCGATTATGAAAATTGAAACAGGTCTCATCAAATTATTTCATTTTCACAAAAATAACATTCAACTACAATAATAAATAATAATAATGATGATTATAACAATAATCAAAATGTATAAGGACCCTGTGGAATAATCATTACCCGTTTAATTTCAAATAATTGCGTTGAAAAATGTTGTCGGGTCAATTTAACTGATGACGTTTAGTTGAAATGAAATCAAAGGTCTGCGTGACATCCAATCATTTATCACCAATAATTGGGTTTCGCGCCGCAGTTGCAGATGTGATATGAAAATATCGCGCGCGGGCGCAGAGACGTGGTGAAACAACAAATGACAGTCCGAAATGATATGGGGAATCTGTTTAATTTACGCCACGCGGGGACGAAAGCACGTGCACGCATCTGCGGCGACTGCGGTGTCTCGGACGTTGATAATTATGACTAATATTATCCCAGTACCGCGCCGACAATTGATCGACGATGGCCAACAATGTGCCCATATAGCCTGAATAATGAAGTGCATCAGACCGCGCGACCGTAACACCGAAATACATTTTCATCGCGCAGCAATTTATAATTGCGTTACTTTATATCTTCAGCGGTGAAATTAATTGGATCATACCAGCAATAAATTAATTTTCCCGCTACCCATTCAGCCAGACTAACATATATACTGCGTCCGGAATAACACGAGGAGAGGCAACTTAAAAATGTAAATACACATTTGGTACGTCAGTGTTGTCTCGCGCGATCAACATTTTATTCATTGACTCGACCCAAAACAATTTGTTTTTATTACACGTTACAATAATCTATCTTTCATCCGATCTCTGGTTCGCTGTTGTTTGATAAATTTACGAGATTACTGTTATCGCGTCCAATTTTTTTTATCCAACGGATCCAACTTTAATGAAAAAAAAAAAACATTGTTATCATGAATATTGTATTTGATTCTACGCTGCAGATACGAGCCGGGCATCCGGAACTCGTTTATGAACTCCAACTTTGACGACAGATTGTTTTAATCCAAAACTATCGAAGACGGTATAGAAAAATGAACTTTGCGAAGTACTCAACTTAACGACGACTTTTGAACGTCAAACAAAACAAGGTAGAAAAACAATAGAGATTGAAATTGTACTTCTCATTCGCTGAATCGTTATTTCAATATTTACATATGTATGCTCTTTGCAAATCTAGAAAAGGTTCAACAATTCATGGGTTTAACTAAAAAATTTGAGAATGGTAGTTTTGTTAGTTTATTTTTTGTTATTCTCATCAGTGAATCCGATTTAGACTTTTGATTTTTCATTCCTATTTCAAACCGTCAAATGCCTATCAAGTACGGTTCCGTGATATATAACTATATATAATATATACTAAAATTGTTGACAAGCTGAATTGCGATGATTTCTGTCGTATCGATCTGTTGGATATTGCAATTCCAAACCTATTTTCATTAGCGGGCAACCGATGTGTTCGCGATATCACACTCCGCGACATACATCGCATTCATCTTGTCGAGCGATAGAATATTCATTCATCAAAAGCAATATTTGAATTTCATGCAAGTCGCGTCACTTATTGCTTGTCTTTTGGATCCGATGCTACACGGCAAGATTTATCGACTCTCACTGCTCGTTTATACTGCGCGATGACATTACTTTTAGCACATAGCAAACAAAGTCAAAGTTAAAATGAATCAAACAGGAATATTAATTCACCTCCAACTTTAATGAGCTTAACGGGTGCCTTCCGTTTGTAAATAACAAAATATCAAATTATACAAAATACAAATTTTTGTCTTAAGCATGCACTACGAAAATTGTCAAAGTTTCATTTTAATGTAAAACAGACATGATATAAAAATATAATATAATATGTTATTATTAACTGGTAAAAAATATCACAAAGCAAATTTTATTTTATTTTGTCAAACGAAAATGAAAGTTAAAATCGGATAAAAGATTAAATAGGAAAAGTTTCAACCGTGAGAAAAAAATGCGAGACAAAAAATAAATTTGAATATTTCATTTGTGTAATTTTGCGAGCGAGATTCATTTTTTGCCATGGACTTTCTCTGTCTCTCGTTTGTTCTTAGACAAGCATTGGAGAGAGGAGCGAGAAAAAACAGTCGCGCAAACCAAGTGGTCAGATTTTGTTACATTTGCATGACAATTACGGAATTAAATTAATGCAGATTAATGATAATTCGCAGCCGAACACGTGGAGAGCAATTTCTTTTCCGTTCGCATACACCAGAGCGAGATAAGTAAATTCTGACGTCAGATGCGATAAATCGCGTCATGGGACAAAAATATTTCGCCAAAGTTGAAAAAAACAGCGGCAGCGTCTTAATTCGCACGACGAAGCGACATCAGTGTCGTAAATTAGACAATGGCAAGTGTCTGTCTGTTGATCTTTCTATTCCGTTCGGTCAAAAATCACGGCACGTGATATGTCTTTGAGTCTCGCACATTTTGACGCTGCCGCGCGACGACGACGATATATTTTATACGCCGCGTCGCGTAAATCCGTTAAATCCGACGCCCACCGCCAGCGATTCACCCCGGACCGATGTTCCTGTCTGCCACTTCATTGATACTGACGCAGGAATTTCATGCTTCCTTTGTCCAAAAATAGTTAAACCCCCTCTTTTGGAAGGCGTACTGAGTAAATGAAAATGCTAATGTGAAAACGAACCGGTGACTTTTTTCAGACTTATTTAAAGTTTGAAATATTGCCCCCCGAGAGAACTGTAATTGAAAAAGTACTTTTAACTATATGTCTATGAAAATTCCTTTCCTCGATATTTTTGTCAGGAAAAGAAAAATAAAATGATAACTTGTTAAAATCTTTTTGACGTCAAATTTAGTTTCGTAAGTATAATAGAGATTTTAAAAACTGTTCATAATTTTCCATGTAGAAAATGCCAGCGATAAGCCAAAATGAACAATCGATTCTACGTTGGATCAATGTTCACAGCCAATGTTGTTTGGCTGTCAATTTTCACAGTCAATGTAATTTCCCAAACAATTCGAACGTTGGTTTAATTCTGACAACAAAAATTGAGCCAACATTGGCTGTGGCGTTACTGTTCGGATGTTTCATCACAATGATTAAATAAAATTATTACCATCCCCGGACTAAAGATTGACGGCCAGCGTTGGGCCTGATGTCCATTTTTACGTGGGTTGTTTGCACATAAATGAAGTTGTTTTATTTTAACCCCCTTCTATGTTTTTTTCCTTATTTTTGGAACAAAAGGAAGTCTTTAATGCATGCTATCGGCAATTTATTCAGCTTACGTGCGCGCATGCTGCATTGATAAACACAGTGTGCGACAACTGCCTGACAACAGGATACGGCACGCAGCTAAGGAATGTAAAAAAGTTGACTGGCCAATTTCGTATTATCGACTTTTTCTTTTGCAGTCTTATCAGTTCATTTCCATTTTTAAAATACGCTAAGTAAACATATTTTGCATCCGAATTGCCCGAGAAAATTGGTCCTATAAATTTCGAAGTACATCACCGTAAACAACAAACAAAACAAAAAGCAAACAAAATGCTTTCAACTGAGAAGCAAAAATTGAGCAAATATTGTTTTGTCGTTTCTAAAATCAAAATTGTCAAATTATTCTGTTTCTGATTTTCAAGTTCAAAAAGAGAAATATAACTGAATTGATAGAAACGTGTTACATCCTATTGCAAATTGAATTCAGAATTTATAGAAAATCAATCTCTCTGACAGCTATTTTCGCCTTTTACGATCGAATATCGAGAGCTATCGGTCATCTTCGATTGATTTTTTACACAATTTTGACATTTTACATTTAGTCTGATAGATAGCGTCGCGAAACAGTGACAGATTTAATATGAAACAAAATGTTCATACAAAAAGTCATGAAATAAAAATGACCTTTCGTCACGTCTCCGACTAATTGTGGCATCTGATACGCTTGTAAATAAATGAGATATATACTCGAGATACATACATGTCTATTGAATAATGGCCCTATAAATAGCTTATTCCTCTGAAAGGAAATGTCAGTGAACTTGTTAACTCGGTATAAAAATTTGCTCCAATCTGAAAGTCAATGTTTTTATTCACAAAAGTTTACGTATATCCGTAGGAAATCATTGTGACTCTTTCTTACAGGATTTAAATTCAGAAAGCATCTTAAACCCCATTTTTCTCGATATAATATAAAAAACAATTTTTCAAACATTTCAAAACTTTGTCTTCGGTTATTAAAATTTTCTCGTATTTTGATATCAGTAAACTTAATATAATTATTTTATCTTTTGTTGTTTTAGTTGATACTTAACATTAAACACTAAATTCGAATAAAAAATATCAATTGTGATTGAAAGCAAAAGTTTTTGAACCCGTGTAGTTGGGATAAATTTAGTCGAAATGTGAGAAGGGACTGGCTTGCTAAAGATAATCACCGAACCGTTTTGTTTTAAGACACAAAAGGCATCGAGAATGTTTCAAGTTGAAAAAGAAACTGCATTCAATTACTAAGTGTCAAAGAGTTGCATTTAAATGCAAAACAAATGGAAACATGGAAAAACGAACGAGAATGTGATACACAAAAAAGTACATCTAAGTCGCAGATTGTATATTTCTTGTTGGGATAATAAATTCCCGTCAAAGAGGAGCTTTGACGCTACAAAGTCCGATACAAAGTTGTGACTGATTAATCCACACGTTTGCACCGTCTTTGACGGCTTAAAATTTCATTATCTGTATGTCGGCGGAAAAATTGTTAAATGCAGTACAAAACTGCCAGCCTTTACGCATCTGCCACTTTTTTTTAATTCGTTCCATGAATATGCATTGTCAAAACCGAAAAGAAAACATGCATACATGAATTTACATTTCAATGGAACAAAAAAAATGAATTCAATTTTTTTACAAATATGGCACTTTACGATTAACACAATTAGATTGGGATTACCATTTGCAAATATTATACCAGCTTTATTTTTAATTGCTACAAAAAACGGGACAATATTTTACTCGGTGATTGTGAGATAAATCCACCCGTCCGCTTTTTTACATCACGACAAACAAAACATCCGCACAGAGATCGGAATGCAAATGTTTTCACAGTCAACAAAAAAATTAGAAATTTTCACCGAGGTTTCTGATTATACGGGTCGTTAGCGTTTTCAATGCCAAAACTCGTAAGAATAAAAATTTACGCAGGTGCTCTCAGATGCGACTTTTTTCCTTGGCCACAGTGTTGCACCTTTGGCTAAGGCGTTCTTTGTACCAGCCAAAAGAATACCTTTACAGACAAAAACGAGATTGGGTAACCTTTTTTCTATTTTTATTGTCCTTTTTTTTGATGTATTTTTTTTGGAACGAAATTGAAAGACTGATGTTTTTCTCTTTTTGGTATCGAAATAGTTTGGATTGAAATCGATCGCAAAAATTGTGCCACGTTCATTATTCTTATTATTAGTTTTAACTATTTTAAGTTACAATCATTTTAAGTACCAATAATTTTTTAAGCTGTGTTCAGAATTTATTATTAATTATGTACCAACTCACATAATTTAAATAAACTAAAAAAATCATTATTTAATTTAGTATTCCTTTCATCGAAATTTCTCAGCTTAAACCAGACGGGGCCCTGGTTTTTGGCATGGCATGCCCAATTGGATTTCTACTTGGGTACGAAAAACTGAACGATTACACAATTTTAGATAGTGGAGCATTTTTTTTTTGTTTTTATTTTTGTAGCGTCCCGTTGCAAAAAAATGTTCGGAAACGCGAATCAACCGAAATCGTTCGAAAGAGAGCAATCTCTCAGGTATATGCCGAGAATATATATCTGTCAATACCAGAAAAAATATTTAAAGTACGTTTCCGTTTTTCATATATATATAGAGCTCTTCCAATTTTAGAATGATTTTCACCCGATCGCGTCCGTTCGAATGGTTTTATAAAACTTCTTTACTCACAAAAATTTACACTTTCTCGCGCACGTCGTCTAGGGCGTCGGTTTGTTCGCTCTTTTTTTGCTCTTCCTTTCCAAAAAACATACGACTTCATGGTCTATTTGTTTCGCCACTACAAACGCCAGTTTTTTGTCTTGCCTAAGAAAAAAAATCGCTCGTAAAATTTGCATCCCTCGACGCCCAATAAGAAATTATGCTAGTCAAACAAACATTGAAAAATATCGATTCTTTTGTTGTACTCTGAAATTCATGACCTCTGTGTGGTACAATTTTTTTTCCTCGATGTTATATTTGAAATAAAAAATAGAAACACGAACAAAGCAGACATCAACAGATGTAATATTTCTCGATAGATATTTTCGTAAACGTTTTTCCTTTTGTTCTAACAATATTTCAAAAAATATATATTTCTATATTTCTCTAATTATAGGTGGTTGCTAACATTGTAAGGTGGCCAACATTGGCCCAACTTTGGTCACCAATGTTCCAAGCCAATTTTGGGTAAACATTGGATGCCAGCATTATGTAAATGGTGTATGCTAATGTTGGCTGTCCCATTTTTTTGCATCACTGGCAATTTCTACATGGGACGTGTTATAATAATTTCCAACTAATTACAAGTGTTTACATATGAATTTTTTTTACTTTTTTTATCAACTTTTTTAAGTGAGTCACAAATCAGAGTTACAAATCAGAACCAATAATCAGATATCGATCTTAAATAGATACCATAATCTCAAATATAACAAAATAATCCTTTTCTCGTTATTTACGATCGTTATATCGTATTCGGATTTTTCTTCTAAAATGACGATTTCTTTTTCCATATCAGATAGAGAATATAATGATTACGTCAGTCTGACGTCGGGATGGCATTATTGTTCGACATAATAGGACACGATCGTAAACGACACGGTCATTAATACACATCGAATTAGTATGAGCTATATCACAGGAGGCTTCCATTACGCTTTTTCTCCTTCCGTTTCTCGTTATGGCAAGGCGCCTTATGAATCAGCGACGAGCGTTGCGTGCTCGCGTCGACGTCGGATCCATTTTTCACGTCGTCGCTTGATTGATATACAAAGCGAAATTCGAAGCAATGGAGAGAAGCTCTACCGGCCGATCGATCGTGTCAAAAATTAACGCCAAATCCTGATCAAGCTCATGCTATCACTTCGAGCAAATAAGTTTTGCCTTATGACTGACACGCTAAGACGCGACTGCAGTGTCTCTCTGCATTACAACAGACAAGATACCGCACCAAAAACTACCTTGCGCGTTCTTTTTGCACGGAATAAACGATTCGACGTCATTAATTCATGTTACGCGCAGTACAGTGTCCCCATTTATTTAGCCGCTTGTTTTAATCTCGGGGGCTACAAAGGTCAGAGAGCCATTCAATTTTGTGTCGCTGAAACAACGACACCTACTGTATATAAACAGCCGTTTTTATTCGAAAGCATTAAATCGCGGACGAATCATTATCCGGATCCGTGCAACGAAAGAAAATTATATATATTTCCTTGGTCGCATTCTTCACGATTTCATTTTTCGATTCGATGGAATATATGCAAAAAATTTGCGAAGAAAATTTGAAAAGGAAAGCTCCCACAGAGATGAGGTAAATTCTTTTTTTTTTTGTAACTGATGAAATTATTAGTATGAATGGGTTGATGTTGATCAGTCGAACAAATGTCTAGTCAAGGCGTTTGTGGCTGAAAGGAAAAAATGGGACCGATTCGAAAACATCTATCCATCTCACTCGGTTTGCAATAATCCCTTATCCGACCGCCTTTTTCATAAGACTGCGATCATTCCGTCAAATAAATCCGTTACGAGCGCACAAATCACGAGAATTGCCAATTGTGAAAAAGATTTTCTACTTTTTTTCACTGGATCGTTTTTTTGAAACAGTTGTCAAAACGATGAAAAGTAACAAAAGACGACTTACCCGCATTCGAATGACCAGGACCAATTGCTTTTTGCTCGCACCTTCTCTTCGTAGTTAGCTGATGAATTGCAGCTCCTGCAACAAATAAAAACTTTTGTATATAAATAGTATATAAATGAATTGTATAGAAAATGAAAATAAAAGTTTGGTTCGCGTTTGAAAGATAAATTACTTCCAAGCAAAAACAGAAAACTTTGGCAATATAGTTTTGGCATCAGAACCAAACGGCGAGTTGATCTCGATTATTGATAACCAATGTCAAATTAGAATTTTAGCATAAAGAATAATTTATTCGCTTCTGCGTAAATCAACCTCTAGCGTGACTGGTGGTGATAAAAATATTAATCATAACTACATGGTAGAGCGAGAAAATTGTTTCATTATTCTCACTTTTGCTTTCGCGGAATTGTCGACGTCACTCTCGCTCTGCGGCCGATCATCTCGCATATTTTGTTTCGCTCAATGAAAAATGCATGAAAAATTCAAATGACCGGGCCGGCGCGGCGGTAAATGAAAATTATATGCGCGCTTATTCAGGGAGACGCGCAAACTTTGTTGTGAATCATATTTAATAACACAGCTAATCAAATAAACAAATTGATGGGCGTAAGTACTCCATTGAAATATGCATAATGACACGAAATGTCGCTAATTACAAGCGACGCAAACTTTTGTTAATATTCCCTCAAAGTAAATTATCATTTTCACGAAAACAGCCAAAACCAAACGTCATACAAGTTTTCGTTCAATTAATGTTAATGCAAGACCGGCAAATTGCAACTGTCGTTCAGCGCGTCGCAATAAATTTCATATTAAATCGCGTAGTTTAAATAATGCTGTTTATTAAAGTTCCTCGGCTTCAAAGATCCCGCTATCGCAACTATAATTGCCAAGCGCAAAAATCACGCACATAAAAGGCACGCGTTATATTTCAATCCACACGATGCTCTATTTGTCGAGGAATTCAATTAAAACTTTTGTATAAGGTTAAATTAAGCACCATCCCCAACCCCCTCCTGTTTAAACACCACATTCAGAGTTTTCTTTTCATTGTCTCACTTTTTTCTAATTACCAAGTTTGCAAACAGCGGCAAGTATTATACGATCGTAAGTTGATTTAGATTCCATTTCCAAATGTTTTGTGTGATGTATGCATGGTATCTGTGTGTCATGCCATCGAGGTTGTGTGATGTAGTCAAAGTATGTGATATTTAAAAACTGTTTTCATTCTATTAATTAAATGATTGTATCTGCTTAATTCATTACATTTTTATTAAAATATTAATTTCTTGTCACTTTATTTTGACTTAATGACAAGTTGATTGTTCGTCGTAAAAAACTGACTAACATGTTTATCTTGCCATCGACTGGAAGTTTGATATATGCATATATTTTAAGAGCTACAGTGCCAGACCTATGAACTCTTATCTGTTCTCCGTGTGTGATGCAGAGCGGAAATAAATCGATACCCCGACATAGAGTGGAGCACTTTTCTGATGCAAAGTTGCGGCAAGAAGACTTTGGCAAGAAGATGCGAAATACCCGAAGAAGTTAAGGTGTGATCTCATAATCATCCCCGACAGCGCTTTGAAAAGCTCGCAAAGAACCGGCTAACTCGTAAATATTTCTGCGATCAATTTCAATCCCCTTCGCGGTAATTAATGCAATTTTAAATCCCAAATTATCTTGAATTGCTTATACCTAGCGTTATTAACGATTAGCATATAAAACAGCTCCTACTATAATTAATTATCTGCATTGTTTTACTTGCTTTTGTGTTTAATTTCATTGTTATTCAGTTTCAATTTTTTCTCAGGATGTGTTTCGATTCAAGTTTTCTTGCCACAATGTTGATCAAGGTAGAATTTTCCGGCTTATTGTTAACTCTCACGGTGTAATTTTGAAAGAAAAAAACTACTTAATGAATTTGCTTCAAAAAGTTAATGGATTTTTCCCCTCCTACCTTTTCTATCAGCAAAGTTTTACTTGAACAAATTGTCATCCATGTTTTTTGTGAGCAAAGTTAAAAAAATAAATAATGATCAAAGTGAACAAAAAACTTTATTCGGCCGTTTTCTTTCAAAACTTGAAAAATATTTCGATTTCTTTATATAAACGCGTTAGAAAGAAAGTCAATTAGTTTTGCAAAACTAATTTTTGCCGTGCAGTTGAAACCAGCAGTAGCTAATAATCCAATTTATTTTTATAGCTTTAAAGATGAATGATGATGTTTGTTTAACGTTATCCACATACATATGAATACACCGAACAAACTAAATTTGAATAGAGCAAACAGGGACGAAACTGATGTTTGCGATAGTCGGACAATTGCAGCGTGCTTAATAATTCTAATGTACGAAATGAATGTTCCCGTACCGACTGCATTCTTCTATCAATAATAGAAGTTGTTCATGAATGTTCTCACACACATTTATCAACATTTCATTCCTCAGATTCAAACCACGTACGATATAAACTGCAAAGATCAATAAATCCCCATCTCATTCATAGTAAACTAATTCATATACAACTAATTTCATTTCATTTCATCCTTTATGTTTCACTCACAAAAAATTAAATTTGAAGATCAACTAAAATACACTATAAGACAATATATTAAGTGGCAATAAAACGTAATCGCCGAGGTGTTGGCTTGATAATAATTAAGAAAAGCGGTAACCGGCTTGTGACACATCAATTACTTTGTACCACCAACGGGGGAGAAAGTGGTATGAATAAAACGAATCATCTCGACGACGACACCCAGCCAGGGCAATTAATCAAGAATAGTCGCCGATCGGGCCACAGCGTCTTGTTCAAATTCACCGCGAGGCGCTAATTGTAACGTCTATTTTGAAAATGATTCGCGCTCTCATTAATTAAAGTTAAAATTCATTAATAAAACTGGATGGGCTTGTGTGCGTGGGCACAATGTGTGTGCCAGTCGCGTGCGATTGTTCAATGCAAATAATACGGCACTACGTCGGCCAAAGTACAATCGCCTGACGGGTCTGAAATCATTCCCTTGAGGTAACGCACATTGATTGACGCATTAAGCAGTGCACCCTCTCTCTGTTTATGCACAATGTCAGGCGCGTTGGACAGGAACCTCGTCTCATGGAAAATTGACTTTTTCCCGTTCAAACATCGGTTATCAATTTGCAGTGTCGTTATGCGTGCGCTAATTAAGCGTGCAAGCCGTTCACGCGCGAAGACGAGATATGTTAGCGACGACGAGTCGCTGGCTTTTTTGCATGCTTACGCGTCAGACGCATCTAATAAGTTGAAAGTGTCTTAAATTAAGCATAAAGTGTCTTAGTTTAGACGAGCGCTATCGATGCAGAAGCTTAACCGTTGCTTTCGCTAGTTTGAAGCGACGCTCCGCCAATTGCCGAGGAGAATCACGTTTTCGACCTAGCCGATCAAGTGTTTCCTTTTTAGCACACTCAATGGATGATTATTTTCTCTTTGAACTTTATTTTCAAATTCATCAATCAATTTATGTATCCATGCAGTATCCATGCAATAAACTGCAGTTTATTCATCCGAAATCAATTCCAAGAATGGAAATTCCGAAACAAAAAAATAAATGATCAAAATGTCATAAAACGATTTTTTTTATAAAAACTCACTGCGGATAACCTCACACCCATGAACAACTTCGCCTTTGAATGGTAGGTGAGCAAAGAGTTGAAATTAAAATTTCGAAAACCCTCCATCAAGTGTTCAACAACGTTCTTTTGATTGCACCTCTCTTCACTGTCTCATAATGAAAGCCCCCACGGTCTCATAAACAGTGATACAATTGTTTTTTCGATTCATCCGCTGCACTTTCACCGTCTCTTTGAGAAGCAACCTCAATCCGTAGCGAAAACAAGAAAAAAAACTGATCGTTGTCGATCCTTTTGTGACCGTCCGCGCGCTGTTTATATCACGTAATCAATTTTTGCAAAGTATAACTATAAAAAATTCCATGCCGTCAACGCTAATTCGGTTAACCCGAAAGAGGCAATATTTCCTGCATCATTTATAATGAAATTGCACCTGACATGTTGGCAAATAACTTCTTCCTGCAACACAACAATGATAATTAATCAAAACATTAACTTTTTGCTACATGACGTGTATCATATATGTATCATATATATAGAACTAATTTTTTTCAATTATTAAAATAAAGATTATGCATGTTAAAAGAAAAAGCCTAACAAAATATATGCTAATCTATGTCCTAAATATAAAAACATGAATGGGACAATTATGATGATATATGAAGCTGAATTCTTTCAGATATGAATTTTCTCAATCCAAAAGCATCAATGGAATCAAAAACGGAAGATGAGATAATTGAATTTTCATTCCTGATCGAATATCTCGAGTCGAGTTTCTTTCTGTGGGGCATTTTCAGTGGTCCTTTCTATCTTCGTCCTTCTAGACACTTTTCTCTGTTTGCATACATTCTTCGAAGCGCCCGATCCATTACGCGTGCGAATTTTTCGGAGGGTGATGATAAAGTAAGCAAGAGCTTTGCCGAGGGTGTAGCATAAAGAGAAGCCGTTGTCGAAGAAAGCCAATAATGACGGACGAAATAAAGGACGGAAGTGTCCGACAAAGTTACGGTGAATAACACTCTCGAGACGTGGATTATGTTGTTGATACAAGGAGATGACTGTTCGTTTCGTGGGTGTGCGGGCGATTCATTTTGGATTCACCACGAGAGAGGAGCACGAGTACGAGCTTATATCATATTATCTGACATACGCTCGATATCATTAATTGCACGAAATATATTGTGATTGGACGTCTCGTGTTATCGCCGCGTTACATAATCGGGTGATGTAAAATGTGATCATTAGATTAAATTTACTCGGTTAATTTAACTTGTAACACGATAGTAATTATCACAAGACAAGGTGAAAATAATTAATTTGTTAATTTGCTATCAATAGATAGTTGAAAAAATGAATAAAAGGGAGATGATTCGAAACGGAAATTCAATAGATCAAGAGACGAGATTCGTCACAATCACAATGGCATTTTCTCTCAAACATCATCATCCTTTTATTGTCACAAGACTGCGAAGGTACGAACGTACGGAGTATAACAAAACCGTGATGAGCTGACGTCGTATATCGTAGCAACGAATAACTCTACAAAACAATATGATCCTAGTAATAATCCCTCTAATTAATCTTATTCAACGTTCCATATCACGCCGACGTTGCCTGCTTAAATCATGCTGAAAATCCTGCAACGTTGATGCAGCAACGAGGCAGATTTCATAACACAGCTTACTGTTATTTTATGTTTCCATTTTTTTTATTCATCAATCCTATAGATCCGTCTCTGAACCTGAAAAGATAATAATGTTTACTTTCGTTGAAAAGGCTGTACCATGTACTTTTTTAATGAGGTTTTCCCCTTCATAAGAAACGTCAAGTTCGGTTTGACGCTTTCTTTTAGAAATATTGAAATGAAATAAATCCTTGCAAAACATCGCCAAAGCAAAATTCTTAATTTAGATTTCTTGTGGCGCGGTTTAATTATGATCAGGCCATGCGAAACTTTCATAAGTTGAGCCTACATCTGTGGTACTTGATGGAGGCGATTTTTTTTCTTCTTTTTTTATCAACAAGGGGCAAGTCTTAGGGAGACACAGAAATAGACAACGAGTAGGACAAAACGAGCGTAATTGAATCGTCAGCAATGGCGCGCGTCCCTCGCACTATTTGCATCTGGCGTGTCGAATCGCAAAGCGCCGGTTATAATCGGTTGCATAAATCTGCGCGCGAGCAGGGGTGTGCCCGCATTGTCGTATCGCGGCTAACAAGCCGCGACGATAGTCGGAATAAACTGTGCCCCGTAAAGTATCAATTTTGAGATCCGACGTTCTGTTTCACGAATTTCATATCTTGACGGGGAAAGAAGTTTATTTTTTATAACTCAACGAGGGTCTCAAACTTAGACCGTTTCCATTAATTTAAGAGGGATTGATTCGAAACTGCGATTGTGTCATCCAAATGTGTGCTGGGTGTTCAGTTGTGATATATGTTTTTAGATTCGAAATTTCTATTTCTATTTTTTTTTGTTTTTTTTTTCAATAAAACATGTAGATTGGTATCTAAACTGCATTAAATTGTTTGAAGATGTAGCATAGATGATCATAAAAGTAAACTAGTGTAACAACAAATTCATTATTGACTTTGGTAGCACATGCATCGAAATAATTGCTCTCCCAAAGTGAACAACTTAAAGTCATTAACTAAAAATAACTAACAGCAAACAATTTACTGTTACGGCGAACTTGATGCAAATTGCTCGCAAGACAATTTCATGATTACAGTAACTAATTAGATGGTAATTGACGAAAATCTATCACACATGATTTTATCCCCCTCGAATTAATCATTTTGCATTAAAACGAAAACTTCATTAATCACTTATTCAATTTCGAGCGATACACTTGCAACTGAACACAAATTGTGCACTCACAGTTATTGCGAATTGTCATCGCAACTTGTTTGCAGCAGTATATGTACCTAACAAATTTATGGCTCATGTTGAAATTTCCGCCACAATTAAAGTGTCTGGATGATATCTCATAAGTTTATAATTTCATTGTATCAACTTCTTAAGTACGAATTGAAAATCAGTTGCTACTAGTTATTTCCACAGGGATTGATATCTCGCTGTTGAAACTATCTCCACATGCCTTCAATAGCTCAACTATATGCTCAAATTATTCACCCATCTGTAAATTAATTTACAATCATTAATGAATGAATTAAACAAAAAAAAAACAGAACAAATTTGCAAAATGTAAATATAAAAAGAGATTTTAATTGTAGATTACATAATATTGATACTTGCAAATGACAACTATGGTTTTGATATAGAAACAACTAATTGAGTTGACATTATGCAACTGCTTATATATTGTTGCTAATATTGATTTTAAACATTTTTGAATTTAAGACTTCAATTTCTTATTCCAGTTTTAAGAAATGAATTTGTTATCTTTATAAAAAATAACAATTGTAAGAAATATTTTACTAAGGTGACAATTTGCTATGCAAAAGTAATGAACAAGACTGAAATTCGACTGTTCGATTAACGGATTTATCTCTGTTAAGTCAGCTGCATGTTGATTACATTTTCATTACGTGTCCAAGTGTCAACTGTCTCGTTTTTCTTTTTCAGCTGTGAGCGCAGAAAAGGACTGGCAAACACTCGGCGCAATTAGTGTAGTCCTATCAGGAACGCCGCGAGAATGTCGATTGCTTGTTTGACTTGCTGTTCGCTATTTTGTTTAAGGCGGTTCTCGCTATATATACGCTTTGCAAATCACCGTAACTTATATAGGTATATATATGTATACGAGAAGCTCCAATGACTATCAAATGAGATCCTAATGTACCTATCTCTCAAAGATTTGAAACAAAAAAAGCACAATCCTGCAAATTATCAATCAAGGACCTAAATTCATTATAATTTGAAACAAAAATTAACCGTTGGATTACGTAGTTGGGAGAAAAAAACTTTTACAACATGAAAATTTGAATATGGCAGCTTAATCAAAAGAAACAAGGTAAAACTGGAAGAGAGCTCTTTTTTGCATGATTAAAAATTGTAACATCCGTCGCAGGTGACACGGGCAAATAATTTAATTATAAGGCAAAATATAGCGCGGCATCATACATCGTGGCAGCGAAAAAAAGGAAGTTAAGCGCAAATGATAATGGAACGTCGGGAGTTTCATAAGTGAATTAAACGACGAAGAGAGCAGTGCGACTTTTTCTAACGTATAACGGTGTATGGCTCGACCCGCGGGTAAAACTTATGTGATATACCATATATACAAGTAGGTGTACGCGCGAATAATTCATAACAACTATAGCCACTGGTCGCGGGTGAAAAACCGATGGTTGGCGTAAGTAGAAATAGATGGGTTCAATAAACCGATAGTCGCATCGAAAATCTGCATGCTGCTTATTCCCACAGAGATTAGCGACAAGGTTTTTTTTCATCGTTTGGATAAACGGTTCTGAATTTCAGTATGTCCATTATTGCATTATTGATCACCATGAACTGCAAAGAAACAAAAGAAAGGTTATCAATGCATAATAAAGATATTTTTAAACCAAATGAACCAGCTAAGCAATTTTAAAATTAATAAGATTGCTGGTTTTTAAATCAGCTTGAAGAAAAGTAAAGAACTCGGAAATGTGAAAACTGCGCCATGTTGGATTAATTATAGTAATTGCAATTCATCGTCTTTTGAAATGAAATTGATGGTGTTTTTAAAGGGATGAAGTTTGCTCAAAATTTCAATTATTTCAAAAAGCTCTTGAACAGAAGAGCATGGCAGGCAAAATATAATTCAACCGCAGGATGAATATCTATTCTTATACTTGGGCTTGACAATTAAAAAATTATTAATCCCGTGATAACTGATAGACTAATATTTTCATAATTATTCCGTTAACTATAAATGTTTGTTCATCAAAGTAAACTCAATGGAACGCGCTAAATCTGAACATAATAATGAATGTGTTTTCAACTGAAAAAAAAGGAAATTGAAGATGAATTTGATAATTCACCTCTGATATCACTCAAGTTTGTTTTGTAAAATTCACCTCTCTCAAACTTTTCAACAAGAAAATGAATTAACCGTCATTGATTTTAATAATAATAAATTACTTATATTACAAACGCTTACCTTCTATATATTGAAAAAATTTTAACCAAGAAAAATTTTAAAAAGTTTCATAACAAAGTTTATATTGTAATTTAATCATCTACGAAAAATAATTAATTTCGAATTCCATCCCGTTTTAAAACGTTTTGAACGTTTTAAAACGAATTGATTTGTGCTTTTTTATATATAGTAAATATGAATAAAACTTATCAAGTTTCACCTGCAAAAATTCATAATGAAATCTCGAACAAAAAACGTCTATAGAAATAATTCTCTCTCGTTGTTTACATTTGTTGCTGGCTGATGAAATTTACTTTTTGGAGGTTATAAATCAGCAGATTACAATTTTGGCGTACGGTAGTGTCAATTTCACCCAGTTGCTATCGAAAAACCGATTAGAATCGTGTGCCGGAACGTCCAAAAAAATTAACACTACTACTCGATCTCGCGAACAACCGAACGTCCATAAACTGCGCATCCCGCGCATACGCAAGGAGTTCGATCACGACAATTGATTTCATTTTTTGTTAACTTATACATAAATCATTGTAAAAAAAAATGTAAAATTAAACAGACAACCTGCCAGACATTTTCTTTTAATTTCTCTGTTTGTTTACGTCTTCAACAATTCGAATCCGCGACGCCATTTCATTTAACAACAACAAATGTGTTCATATCGTCTCAAATTACAATTTTTGCAACAAAACTTTAGTTTATCGGATGGAAAATGAATATTTGTTACAAATTAATCGACATTAATTTGTTGAATGTAAACAAACGTTGTTTACAAAAATTTTGGTGTTCTAAAATAAATAAATACCTGAAACCTCAGTTCGCCCAGCTCATCCAATCATTTTTCTCCAACTGATAGAGTTAACCGCAAAGTTGAGATAAACTTTTTGCCTCTCTGGACTTTGCGAAGATTTTTTTTACAAGTTTATTTCGTGTTGTTTTTTTATCTTACATTCATTTTTGCTTTCCGCCGCGAAAACATCGTTAGTCACTAAACCAACGTTCTAAACAAACTCTAAACATCAGTTAGTTTGTCGTCGAAGTTGGCTAATCAATTATCTAAGCTAACGTCTTCGGTCCGGAAATCCGATGCTCAACAAGTTTTTTCCACCCATTTTTTCCTCACCCGGAGATTGAAAAAAGAATTATTGTTAATTGCATAAACGAGAAAACCAATCAGAGAACCAGATTTTAAAAGTGACGAAAAAAATTTTTTTCTTCCTCATGGACATTGATAACAATTATAAACAAAACATCCAAATGAGCACAAAATGAAAAACATATTTTTCCGACTTTTAATTAACTCTTGATATTGTGCAAAATAAAAACATTGGTGTACCTATAGAAATGCTGCTATATTTTTATTTTAAAAATTGTCCGGTTTCAATGAAAACCATTATTGCGAATTATCCCTAAAATCAACGGGAATGAAATTTGCGTTTCGCGGCGTTTGCGTTTTCGCTGTCATGCCGCGAAAATCACGTTCATTGTGATGATGGCGCGATAACGCACATGCGATTTTACTGATTTTGCACAATTTTCTATTCTCCCCCTTTATTTCATATTTGCTCGACTATCGATTGCAACCTTTTCAGTCATCGTTTATGTTTAAAGAAATGCTAACAACTTACCAAACACTTTTATCAAGTTCAAATGAGTTTGACACACTAACAAACACTCAGCTTTTCCCTGAAATTGAAATTACACAGCTTCGTAAACACGGAAACCCGACTTTTGACCGGAAACCGATACGATGTGCATTCGGTCGCATCCAAAATGCAACTTGAACTATGCCCGCGCTTTACTTCGCGAACTTCGAACCGGACTGGAGGGGATCGCACCCTATACTGCATTAGTAGGTTCGGCCACACGGTGGCGCCACTGTGCAAAACGACGCTTTGCATTTCAATTAAAACATAACCTATATTTTCAATATCATTACCAATTAATGATAACAAAATATGATAAATAGATTTTTCACACAATTTTAATTGTTTATTATCATTAATGTTGTTTATTGTTATTTTCGATAAAAAATGCATTGTAAAGGTACAATTGTTAACTACTATCGGTAAGTAAGAGAAAATTATTAAAAAACAATCCGGGCAAGGAAAATAAGATTATCGACAATACCATCAAAAGTTAAAGAAAGCGTAATTAAAATGGATTACATAAGAAATATATAAAAAAAATAAATACAAAATGGTGTACAAGAAAAAAAAACTAATAAAAGATTTGAACGTGAAGAACTTTATGTTTATGAAACGTTTATGAAAATATCATTATGATATAAATATGTAAACATAATTCAAGAAATTATGATGGGCTTTTGCGGTGAAAAATATTAGTAAAAAAATAATGATGTCAAACGAATGTCTTGTTTATTGAAGACCCAGCTAGCCAAACTATAATGCAAGATGAAATAAAACAATCTCACCATGAAAGAAACGATAGACCTTGAGAATGAGGGTGGTTGAATAAAGACGAGTGATTAAATTGTAACTACAATCATATTTCATAGGTAAAGCATTAATATATATGTAATTAGAAACAATTAAAACATCTCTGTAAATATAATATAATCACTAATTCTGGAAATTATTAAAATTTGCATATACGCTGACGGCTTTGATTCGTTTGTTTGTCTATTGTGTGAAGGGAATAATGCTATTGCAGTTGTGATGCAACACTTTGAGCGATCCGTGACTCGTCGTGGCGTTGCTTATCGTGTTTCTTAAATTGCGTCAATGTCAAAGTCATCGTCCTCGGAATCATCCTCGGCAGGTTTCTTCTGTACTTGCGGATTCTGTTTTTGTTTTTCCAATTGTTTAGCTCTGTCGTCGTATTCAATCTTGAAATAAAAAATCAGTGTCAATTAATACACACTCAGTCCACACATACACATGTTTATTATACACATCGAACAATTTAAACTTACTTCTAAATCATCATCATCTTCTTCAGATTCGGTCTCAGACTCTTCTTCCTCTGCTTCTTTGAGCCATGTGATGAATGGAGCAGCCTTATCGTGAATTTCTTGACACACATCCTTAGCGACAGCTTTTCTGTTTATCTTGCTAGCCCAATCAAACAATGCTTTTTCTTCCAAAATGTCGCAATCATAGAACAGCTAAAACCATAAACAACATTAGTATTCGTGCATTTTTGCAATTGCAGAATTGTAGCTCCATCTGAACAGCCATCGACAAACCTTGAGAATGCCCGGAACTTTCGGCATCAGCACATCTTTGTGCTCGGCAATGATCTGCTCGATACCACGAAGCAAATATTTTTGTGCCTTGACATCTTCATGAGTGAAACGCAACAGCAGTGCACGATACTTTCTGGTCTGGGCAGCGATGCCCTGGTCAAAAAGCAGTTCAGCGAGTACAAGCGGAGCTTTGGTCTTGATGTCGAGGCGCTCAGCTTCAGCAACGAGTTCCTTGTAGTTGTCAAGCTGCCCAGTGTCACGTCGGTTCTTAACAAATTTATAAAAGATGTCCATGCGTTCTTTCTCAGTCTTCTCGAGGTCGTCGCTGAATGTCATGCCCTTGGCCCCATCTGTCAAATCCTGTGAACACAACGAAAACGAAAATTAAATCGTTAAGTCTGAGATTACAAATGGACCTGAGATTCAAACCAGGGTACCTGAAGTCTAGCCCTGACAGCCTCCTCGGAGACATCGACGGCCCAGCTTTCGTTGGCGTCCTCCGAAGTTGCCACGGTGGTCTTCTCAGGCGGGACATCGAGGGTGATCTCAGTTTGACTCGTATCGGTGTTTTCGGGCGAGTTGGA
The DNA here is from genome assembly GCA_030522925.1 of Trissolcus japonicus. Lineage (NCBI taxonomy): Eukaryota > Metazoa > Arthropoda > Insecta > Hymenoptera > Scelionidae > Trissolcus > Trissolcus japonicus. The sequence goes on along the minus strand of JAPYZS010000266.1, from coordinate 53,894 downwards.
TCTGTCTCCATTGGCGTCGCCGTTCTTCTTGGAGCGCTTGTTTCTCTTGCCCTCGGTGAGCGAGCTGCCCTGGGCCGCCGGATTGAGAGTCGGCGGATTCTTGAGGATGTACGTGTTGAGCTTGTGGTTGGTCTCAAGCAGACCATGATGGCCGCAGGCCTTGCAGCCCTGCGAGATCGTGCCCTTTTTCGCGCTAATCATCAACTCGGTCTCAGGATTGTCGCAAGCCGGGCAGAGCACGTATTTTCGAATGAACCCATCCAGTAGGTCCTGCAGCTTGGCCGCGTCATGCGAGCCATTCACGATGAAGCGCTCGTTCTTGAAGTCAAAGAGCGTCTGCGCGCCCAGCTCGCAGCCAAAGTACTTGGTCGGGTAAGTTGCAGGTCGGCCGATCGCCTTGGCCACCTCGACCATATTCACGATCACGGTCTTGATCCCGTTGCCCTTTCCTTCAACTTTGGCCTGGATGCGCGGCATCTTGTAGCGATAGAACGCATCGCTCACGTTACGGTTCACGTTCACGCTGCCCATCTTGGTGGCTCCTTTTTCTTCGCAGATCAGAGAGCTTCTCTAGGTGGAGCTTTAGCGTAACGATGGAGTCTTCCGTCTCGGGCCGGACCAATGACTAGCGTCCCTCACGAATTCGCAGAATTAAATTCTGATTCACAGAATTCTGATTCGCAGATTCCACAGAATTAAATGCGATCTGGAACACCGCCCTAGACGACAGTCACGTCTCTCGGAACGGCTGAAGCTTCCGATGCCTGTTACTGGAAAAAAACGTCCCAACATTAATTCTCCTCGCGTCGCAGCAATTTATTTGTTGATGATGGTATCTGATCATCTGTTGGAGACTATACCTATTAAATTTTGAGGTCCTGTGTTTGGGCAGGACCAGGTGACTTAGGAGTCGTTGGGTAGAATCTTGATGCGGGTTTTGCCTCGGTGTGGTGGGCAGAGGGGGATGATGTTCAATGATCATACACGCTGCCTGTCCGTCGCTTGTTCCTGTAAGAAATTGCACCAACCGCGGCGATGACGTGCACCCACTGATCACACCTGACGGATCACACTTCTCAGCGGAGGGGATGTTGCTGCCGTTTTTGATACACCTGTTAGTATTAATGCCACCGCCGCCGCCGCCTCTCGACTCCGATCCTTTCCCTCTTGGTGATATCCTGAATGTTTCTGCAAACAATCACAAATCAACAATTAATCACAATTTTCAACCCACCTTTCTTTTCTTTCATTTTAAAACGCTCTTTTGCTTTCTTAACACACCACTGCTATTTTGCTCATAATTATAGATTTGTGAGTTGGTGCCCAGGTTATAACTTGTCAATTTGTCAACGTGGATGATCAAACAAATGACTGCGTCAATTCGATTTCAATTTTTTTAAACTCAAGAAAAAGTTGTGCCATTTCGCTCATTTCATCGGTGAACTTTTTGTCTTACCCATTGATTATTTATTATTTAATTAAATAATGTAACAATGTCGCAAAAACGCAGGTTATAAGTAAAAGTACGTAGAATGGATTTATTATTCAGCCGAGATGTGTAAATTATGAGCACAAAGTTATGTCAATATTTGTTTTAGTTTTTTCCCCTGTTTCTTTACTTTTCACCAGATTCCCAACTTCACGAAATTCCCCTACACTGAGACTCCAAGGACCTTGAAAACAAGTCCGAAGTTAAAAGAACAACCAAATATCTTTTAGAATATTCTTTTCATTATTACTATTCAATTTTTAACAATATTTTAATGCGATTGTGACAATGTTTTCTTAATAAGTTATGATTCGTCAGTTGTGTCGTCTTAAAATGATTTTTATTAAGGTACAAATTAACTGGATCGATCATACTAACATTGAAACAATCATGTTTGGCGGAACAAAAGTGCAAAAAAGGATTATCTATTGATGAAAGACAACGAAAATGATTCGAGGGAAAGAAATATACTATTGTAATCCGTCTAAACAGTTCTAATCCGGGTTGACTTCGCAACGTCTAAACTGAATTCATAAAAGTGCAAATAAACTGCAAACACATCCGCGGGTACAACGAACCAATCAAGTGCAAAATACAGACAGTGATTGTGAGAAAGTGGGACCCCCCATGGCAGGGGCAAACCTAACCGAATGGCGTGTGCAGCGAGTTGTTCGCAACTGCACTTGTTTGTATACCTGCTCGAAATAGAAGCATAAGTCGGGTTTTGTTGCAGGTGGCTTGACCGGGCCCCAAGTTGAGAATGAAACAACCGATTTTTACCGCTGGAACGAATTTTTGACCTGGCGAAGCACGACAGTTGCTCGTAACTAACAGTTCGCCTGTGGGAACCTAGATCAAGACTCCGAGTCTGCGCACGCTTCGACTTGGCGCTGAACAATTTATTGATCCGCGCCTCAACTTGCCGGCGAGTCCTCCGCAAGGTCGTCAGGACTTGCAAGATTTTTCGTCCTGCGCTAGCACAAAATTGGACCCTCACCTCTCAAGTTCAAGGCAGAAATCATGCGACTCAATCTCTTTCTTTTTTTTTTTAGTCTGTTATTTTCTTTTCTTTTTTTGTTTTGTTTTGTTTTCTTTTTAGCTGGCTCTTATTTTTTGCAGATTTTCATTTTATTACAATTTATACAAACAAATTGAACCGAAACATCAAACATGTTTGCTCTGTTGTGCAGAATAAACAAATGCATTGCGTTCTTCGACGTTTTCTGCGTTTGTTTCCGAAGTTTCGGTTTTAAATTTGAATGTAAAATTGATTCATAAATGAATGTTGAATTTTCTTTTTTACGTTGTTACGTTGAAATGAAAAAAATAAAATTGCGGTTAAGAATTTGTAATCTAATATTTGTGATCAAATTTTTATGATGTGAAAAGATTGATTATGCAATGACGATGAAATTGAGCCGCTGGTGATAAATCATTTCCAGTGCATCGAATCTCGTTTCATCTTTTATATCTCATTGTTTATCATAATTCTATGGTCCCCCATTTTTTCCGTGCTGGTTTATCGTACCGAGGAAAAGGCACGGAATGTCAGATGAATTAATGGATTTCATAATTATTTTACAATGTTGCGCAGCTGGAAGGAAAAAAGACAACGAAATATTGAAAGGTGTCAACACCCTTTGCGGTAACAAGTGATGTAACTTGTAAAATCGATAAAACATCCAATCAACTTTTCATTCAATTTTTATTTTTGTTTTCATCAAACCAGAAATAAAATTTTAAAATCTCAAAAAGAAAAAAATCAAACGAAAAGGTTATCTCAAGGTTATGCTGTGTTTTGCATAAAAAGAGAAATACAATATTTTCACTTATCATTGGTAATTTTGTACGTATGACTTTCCGCAAAAATTAATTTTTCTATTTTTTATCTTATCTTGGTTATCACTGTCCATGCATTGATTTTCTAAAATTTCCAATTGAAGAAGAAAAATGATTTTAAGGTTTGAAACAAAGTTTTAAACAAAATATTTTGCACTGAAAAATAGTCATAGAAATGTTGTTCTATTTATAAAGCCGATAAGCGCACGCAGAAGGAAAACCGTACTGAGCTCCGGAAGTTACCGACATGACCTGTATTTTTATCTAAACGGTTAAATTATGTAATGGACCTTTTTTTAATATCTTGAAAAGTGAAACAACCGATGTTTTTGTACATTTGAGACGATGACGGGTCGCCACCGGGATGAATTTCACTTTCACATTTTAAATACCAGTGGATTATCGTGATTTGTTAACGTTATCATTATACATGTTACGGGACAAAAAAGTGATAAACAAATTAAGAAACAAAGTGAACGGAAATCTTAATTTTTTTCTTTGTAAAATGTAGTGGGAATGGTTTATTTTCCATTTGTTATCGTTTGAGTGTTTGTAAACATATGGTTCAAGGTGTAAAATCTTTATCTATCTTCCACCGTATGCGTTTAACAAGAAAATTTGGTTTAACATAAAACTCATCACGTTGATTAAATTCCGAGGATCAATTTCATAAATTTATCGAAACTTAAATTACAATTCGAGTGATTCATTGTTTTGTAAATTGAAGAATATACATTTCACAATCTCGCACTTAAATCATAATAACAATAGCGCAAAGACAATGTTTATATTATCAAGATTGAGTAGGCAGTGCAAATTTTTTTTGCACAGAAAGGGCAAAATTTAAAACTTTTTCGGCGACTGTTTAATTAACTGAGTAGGTGACCGTCCGATAAATAACTTTTTCAGTAAATATGAACGCTATGCAATATCATATCTTGACATTATCGGATGCAATTTAAAAATCAATTACCAACATTGTTGTGTTTTGCAAAAAAAAAGTTGATAAGAATAATGATGGACAACGTTTGTTTCAATTTTTCAGGAGGGAGAATTCCAGGTGGAAAATTTGCCAAACCGGACGGACGAAAAGTTCCCTAGGCAACATCGGGAAAAAACGTGCTCGCATACCTTTTAAAAATAACCTCCAAAACGAGCTCAAAGAAAAGAAAACAAGTTGTCTGGTAGGTCAGATGAAAATGGAGATTTAGGGGACGAATTAGAAAAAAAAGTTGCAGTGACCGAGAGCGAAAGTGCACGATGTGGATTGGGATGAAAATTAAGTTGATTTCTTGGATTATAATGGAGCACGTTTTTCCATCCAAAATGGCTGTTGGCTAAAATTAGAGGCGCGAGCAACAAGACTTACCTCGTAGTCGCAGAAAAGTCATATAAAATGGTAACGCCCTGCTGGACGGCCGCCTGCAAGCGTAAAAAAAGGGTCTGCGTCGCGGGCTTCGAACAGCTGGATCGCGGCTGTGAGCACACCGAATTCGTTCGATTCGCGGATCTAATGGGAGCGATTCTGAGGGCCCACCAAAGTAATCGATATTGGCGCGACTCACAAACACCACGAGCGCTATCGAGATTGCGGACAAACTTGAGAGCGCGGCGCTGTCGAATGCGATGATCAAAAACTAAGTTTTAGTGCGAAGATTGGCCTGTCACGATGCGACGATCACTATTGCGATGCAACCAGCATGAGCATGGACACTTATACGTTCTTCAACGTATTTTCCGGCTTCGGCGAAAGATCTGTCGGGGCACCGCACTGAAGTTGGCCGCATTTCAGGACTGTAGAGTGCGCTTTGCAGTGGTCCTGTAAGTTTTTTCTTTTTTTTTTTAAATTGTTGTTTCCAAATATAATAACTTGTCCAGTTTCGTTGTTGCTTGTGTTACAAAATAAACATTAAACAGAGATTGAAAAGTGCTTTTGAACCGAGGATTTCGAATTTTGTAACACCATTAACAAACAAAAGCCGAACAGCGCAAAACAGTAAACAAAGTAGGGGAAATGAAAATTCAAGTCCAAGTAACAATTGTTAGTTTGTAATGTCTGTATTTTTTTTGCAATCAAAATAACTTTTTTGCGAAAGCAAAGATATAAAAAGGATTAAAAAAAGTTGGATGTTTCAAAGGTTTCGACGAATGTAAACACTCTAAAAGGTAACCTAAAATTCTTGGTCCATTTATTTATTTATTTTGAGGTTATGAAAAATTTAAACAATATTGTTCTCACTAAAAACATATTAAGTTTATCCTTACCATCGAGTGGTAAGAAAAACAACTATGGATCACACAGAGGTCACTACTAGTATTCTCACAGAGACAATATTTTACGATTTATTACGATACATCGTGCAAAATGTGCGGAAAATAAATATTGTGTTTCGAGTGTTGTGAAAACTATTGACATTTCTCTCTTTTTGAAAGCTTGTAGAAATTGAACTTGATTCATTATAAAGCTCAGGTTAACCAAGGCAAGTACCTAATTTTGTTGCTTGAACTTATATTTATATTTTTAGGTTAATTTATTAAAACCCATCACACGTGTTTTTTATTTCAATTGCTTATATTTTACCTCAACTTGTCAACTTTCGTTTCAACTTTATTTATTTCCAACTATTTTTTCAGATATTTTCGAGAAAATTGTATTTGGAAAAGAATTATAACAATGTCAACTGAAACGATGGACGCGAATCCTCAATATACATGTATTACATGTCGTGTCATGTTTCGGGATCTGGAAATCCAAAAGCAGCATTACAAGTGTGACTGGCATCGTTATAACCTGAAAAGAAAGGTAGCAGATCTGCCACCCCTGTCAGTCGAGGAGTTCAAAAAGCGAGTAACAGAGCACCAAACGAAGGAAGAGAAACCCTCGACAGATTCGCTCCAGTGTAAATCCTGTAAGAAACACTTCAGCTCTCAGAATCAGTACGACAATCATTTGAACTCGAAGAAGCACAAGGAACGGGTTGCCAAGATTTCACAGCACGGCGATGATGAGGAACCGGTGTCACAGGTGTCAGGAAAGTCTAGTAACTCGAGCAATGGATTCCACAAGGTGGACAAAGTGGAGGAAGGGATGGAAACAGATTCCGAGGTCGAATCTGTAGATTCCGACGAATGGGAGATGAATGTCGATAACCCAACTATGAGAAACAACTGTATATTTTGTAGTCACCACAGCAGATCTTGGGTACGCAATCTGAAACACATGACAGAGGCACATTCGTTCTTCATACCAGATCTGGATTACTGTGTCGACGTCAAAGGGTTGATCGAGTACTTGGGGGAGAAAGTGTACTTTGATTTCATGTGCATCTGGTGTTGCAACAAAGGTACTTGTTTTTTATTTTTTGTTTTTTTTTCATTCAATTTTCACACAAAAAAAGGTTTCTTTGAATCATACGACTTTCACATTTTAGGAAAAGCGTTTCAAAGTGCAGAAGCAGCTCAGGGTCACATGTTGGACAAAGGTCACTGTAAGATGTTGCACGAAGGAGAGAACCTGATCGAGTATGAAGACTTCTATGATTACTCCTCGAGTTATCCGGATGCTCAAAACGCTGACCCTGACGAGATCGTGGAGATTCCTGAATTGAATAATGATGACTACCAGCTGGTTCTTCCCTCGGGAACTGTGATTGGTCACAGATCGTTGATGAGGTACTACAAGCAGAGTCTCAGGCCTAACAGCACCGTTAGTTTACCAAAAAGTCAGAAGCTCAGGAAAGTTATGTCCATGTATAAATCCCTGGGCTGGAAGGGCAACGACAAGGAGACGATCGTGAAAAAGGTCCGCGACATCCAGTATATGCACCGGGTCCAGTCTAAATATTCAACAAAATTGCAGTTCAAACAGAACAAATTGCAGACCCACTTCAGACAGCAAGTTAATTTCTAGATTGTTAATGTTCTAGATTGTTGAATATTTTTTGTAAATTTGTATAAAATAATAAATCAGTGACTGTATTCATTTATTTTTCGTTGGTGATTAATATGTTTAGTTTAGAGAAGTCCCGAGAGGAGTGAGAAATACATGACAATAACTTGAAACAAGTTTAGAAATGATAGAGGACGTATTAGTACAGTTCGGTGTTATTGATTTCGGATGCAAAAAATACTGTACCACTTGACGACAAAACCAATAACGGCCTTGTGCTGATAGATCAGTCATCAGTGGATGCCTATGTTCCTCTATAAAATAATTCGATCAACACGAATGAAAGAATCTCACAAGGTTGAAATAATAATTTGAACCACTTTATTTGAGGGCTTCATCATTACAAAATAACGTATAATATAATTTTTTTTGTTTTAATATATCTTAACAATATGTGGACTTCAACAAAAATATGGCTGTACAAATGTTTGTCAAGACATATTCACCTAAACAGAATAATTTTACAAGTCAATGTACATATATATACTTATACAATCATACAATTTATATTTTCATATATTATTTATTGTTGTTGATATATTATAACTTTATATATATATTCACAACGGCACATTACCGCGAAACGTTTGTCTCGTCGATACAAATATATTGCATTAAATTTTGCATTTATGTCATAGTTTTGAGTCTGGCTTTTCGGACATAAAGTACCTACTCTCTTTATTTTCTTTCGTGTTTTTTTTTTTCAACTGACAAAAAAATTAATGGAAATCTGAGAGTGGCTGAATTTATATCGTTTTTGATCCATTTTTTCTCTGTTGCTTTATTTTCCAGGTTATCATTCACAAAAAATATTTTAAGGCGAGTGTTCCACTTTCAATTCAATGTTTGCAAGTTCAAACCTGACGAAATGTTGAATCAATTGAAAATGAAAGGATCAACTCAAAACAGCCGTTTGAACTTTGTGCCCGAAACTTTTTGTGGATTGTCTGAGAATAACTTTGATACTTTAAGTTTATCTCTTCACTTAGGTCTAAAATCAAGGAAGTATAAAAATGACCAAATTAAGACAAATACTTTATGCTTGAACCTGAGAATTTTTTCATATAACTCAAACACCTTCATGAAAAAATAATAAACTAGAAACATTATGAGGAACTTGAACATCGGGTTCAGCTCCATCGCTTTGACTTACAAAAATATCCCTACTTACTCAACTCGAACAAAAATTCAACATGATTTCCTTACCGCTAAACTTGTACATTACAAACTCCTACGAGAGCTTTTCAACTTGTTTCATAATTTTGAAAATTAATTTAAACTAGATTCAGCTATCTTGAATGAGGATTGTTTGTGATTTTTGTACCTGGCTACAGTGTGTAGGATAGTGAAGCTGTTTATTACTTTTTTTTTCTTTTTTGTTTAACACACAACTCTTATCTAACGTTTTGGACGAGACTTACACGAAATTGAAATTTTAGTCCAAAACTTTGACCATAAGTTTGAGGGATTCGTGCGGCGCGCTGGGTCTGATGGTCTCGTCGATCTCCGAGTACGGGATCTCAGCCTCACTCTTGAAACCAAATTTAAGCAGCGTTTTCTGCGAGAACAGACCGGTTGCATCAGCCTTGATGACCTGCAACGAGGTCCAATGTCACAGTTTCGAATATTTTGTTTATTTCTATTTTAATCCCATGCAAATTGAAAACTAGTGAGGAACATGCTGAAACAAAAAGTTACGAGCCATCACTATTTCTGATCAAGTTGTTTATATCAAACGTTATAACATCAGATTAAATTTTATTTGAAATAAAAATTAGAGACCAATTTGAACAACATTTTCAGCCACGTGGAGAAAATGATAAATTTAAGAAAGTGAAGATTTATTGAAAAGCCAGGTTTATGGCTTCATTGATTTCCAATGCATTTATTTTATTTCAGTTGTTGATGTAAAATGCAACCAACGAACAATATTCTTTTTATTGTCTTGCATCCAGTAAATTTGATATTTAAGATAGAAATTGATTTCTTGTTGGAAAAAATGGAATTAATGACTATCAAAAAATGATTGACAGTTTTGAGATAGACAAAGATTTTATGTTATAATATATTTTCTTAGTAATCGTTGACCTAGAAAACATGGCATTTTTCATTTTGAAAATTTGATGACAATATAAAGTCGGCCTTATGATATATAATAAAAAAGCGTTTTTTATCCAACGGTAGAATTAAGGAGAGAAACCTTTAGTGTTTAAAAATATTATGGTTCAAAAATATGAAATTGATATTTTCAGTATGAACGAATTAAATTGAACATGAAAGTCTTTTTCCACATTATTTATCGACATTTAAAGATGTCCACCTTTGTAAAAATATCGGTTTTAATGTGTCAATCAATATTTTAAATGCATGGTCTCTGAGAAAAATAAACTTTTTAAAATAGAAGTGCTTATGCAAAAGTTATCAACTCTGTGACATATAATGAAAAAAAATTAAAAAAAAAAAACTAACAATAACTTGACGATGATTATACATCACTAATGAAAAATGTGTTTAGGTTGCATAATTGTAACGGAGCTCGTTGTGGGTACCTTGAAGCCATTTTTTTTGGCGATATCCACTGTGTTTGCCATGAGTAGGTTCGCCAGACCTCTGCCTCGATACTTTTCATCCACGCTTAATATGCGACACTCAAACAACTCATCCACGTTATATTTAGAAAAAAGATCAATCTTTTCATTGACCTTATATAGAAGACCGAAAATAGTTTGAAATTTTTTATCCTCTATTTCCGCTAAACGTTTCTCGGCCGCCTCACGTTCACCCCTTTTCAGCACTCCGTTCAAAACGGCCCCGACTATCTGAAATTTGCACAATTCACCATTAGTAGTCTTCAATCACTTTGACTCAAGATTGTATATTGAACAAATTAAGTATAAGAGAAACAAACATTTTCACTGTGCTGAATATACTTTGAAGGAATATAGTGCGACTTTGGCTGACCGATTGCAAATGAGAAAGAACAAAGTCATTTTCGAATTAAAAATATTTAATTATCGACCCAGTTTATCTAGCTTAAGTTTTTTATTTGACTTTTTTTATCAAGTATTCATAATTGGAAAGACAGTTATCAATGGACTTGAAAAATGAGCTCTCCATTTCATTTTTGTTGTTAATGATTTTTAGGTTTCTATAAGACCGATGCTTTACTTTTATGATTGTAAAATACCAACTAAATAAGTAATTCTTTCAATATATTCAAGTTGAAAGAACATAAAAATACAATCGAATGAAAAGTGTTCAAAAGAAATTGTTTATCGGTACACTTTCCAAATTATTTGTTCCAGAATTGTTTATAATTTTTCTATTTTCTATTTGTCGATAATTGACCTATTTCAGTTGTGTTATTTTAATTGTATTTGATTTATCTAAATGTTAAGTTTAACAGGTGATATAACCGCTATTATTTTGTTTCACTTGAACCAATGTTACCAAACAAAAATGTTTCATTTTAAATTGATTGAACTTTTTTGTATTATTTGCATCGAGTCGTGAACAAATTTTCTTATTACGTTCACATGAATTCCTTTAGTATGAAAATTGCAATCTGACCCGTGTGCATGCATTTTCATCAAAATTATTCTCGCTTCGATAGAGTTACATTAAATATTTAATCTAAATGATTAAATTCTAATCAGAATTTTTTAGCAGTTTCAATTACACTTTTTTAGATTTTTTATCTCAAAAAACTACAAATTTTTTATTTTGATTACAAAAAAGATACAAAACTTGTATATGTTTATGTTTGTACTTGTGTACAAAATATTTTTAGAAGAATTTGTCAGTAACAAAGTTGTAAAACAAATGAATGAAAATTAAATTAATTTATGTCACTTAAATATATTACAAATGAAAATATCGATCTCTCAAGCACGGCCTGGTTTGGAACTATTTGAAATTTCACCTCGACTTGATAATCAAATTCTGTCACTTCAACCACTTTGATTTTCCGTAATGGAACCACTTATGTCTTATTCAAAATGATTCATCCCGCAGATTCCGCCGGGGGCTTTAAGTTTATTTGAAAAGAAGAATAATGCAATTTTCAAACTCATTTACATAATCTCATTACAAAGGGACAGAAAAAATTTATATTCCTCTCATCAATTTTGAGTAGCGCACACACATTTTTTCGCACACAATTCTTTTTATTTTCATACTTTACAATCGATTAGCAAAAACAATGAAAAATAATTACCTTTGACTGAATCAAGTATTCCGTTGCAAAAATTGCAAACAAATATCCTGTACTGAAAAGATTGATTTGCGCAGCAACAATTCAGTGTGAAAACAAAGTTCGTTTAATTTGCAAACGAGAAAACTTTTGAATCCTTTGATGTTGAAATTGCTTTATTAACTTTGGTAAAATCTGATAGTTTAGAACGGAATAACTTTTAATTAATTGCTTCGATCTTCTACAAAAAAGGGCGACCTTCAATTCAGATCTGTTGAAACGAATTACGTCCCGATTAGATATACGAAATAAGAAATTAATTAAAACAAGACGGTTGTAAATAACGAAAGAAAAAACCAATATATAAAATGTGAAAAATCATATATAAAAACAACAATTTAAAACAAAATCAATTGGGATAAAAAATATGAACCTGAGGACAAGTTCGAGCAGATCAATGAAAGTGTAAGTGTAAACATTATAGTACGATAGTAAAGTTAACAGTGGAAATAGCTGTTTAAAAAGTGGAAAAGTCGTTCAAACTCGACTCGATAAAATTTACTCAAAAAAGTTTGTCCCCCGAATAATCCGACGACGGAAATAACAGAACTGGTTATTAGAACAAAAATTATTCGCAAGTTGTAAAGTTGATGGGAGAATGCGCACGTGGTGCAAACAAAGTGGTGGGTGTAAATGCGGTAAAGACAAACTGAGTAACTATAGGCAACCGGGTGACAAAGGCTATATACAATTACCGATCCCTGTTCGTTGACGACGATCCGCGAGTAGCTCTGCTTGAGTGTGAAGAGGCAATGACATTCGAGCTTAAAGTGCGAATCGCCGCGTCGACAGAGGCCGACAGCACGATTTAGCGGCTCGTCCGCGAAGAAGTTGAACCTAAGGTGATCGATGACTTCGGTGAATCGGCTCTCCGGCACCTCGAGCACTTTCAAGCAGTCGGACGTCATGTTCGGGCGTCGCGATGTTTACTGCCCGGCCTCGCCCGCAATAACGTTGCATCGCACGTGCGCCAAGGATCGCTCCTCAGCCGAGGATGCCGAGCGTTCCGCGACGGGGCATAACTCCCCCGTTTATTGATTGACCCAGTTCAAAGCACTCTCACAGGATAACCGAGATCATCGCGCTACAATTATTAAATTCCGTCATGATTATTTCGAACCATCCTCACTTCAAATACAATGGACACTTTTTTCTTAATACTCATTTGCATAATTCAATAAGGAAATTTGATTCTTGACACTGCAAAGTACTTTCAGTTATGATTTTCATCAGGTTAAAAGTTTGGCATTCGAATCAACTTTGAGACTTCAAAGGAAGCACTCAGACGTTAAGAGACAACTTAAATCTAATTGGGTTGAATAAAAATCAGCGGCGTTAACTTTTGGTATGACTTTATTCATCTTAATCTAGTTGCAATATATTTGAATACTTTTTAGCTGCATACTGTACAACAAGAAACGAAACAAACCAGACGATCGAGGAAATCTGATAGCTATCGACCAGCTTGCATTCAAACGCTTCTGAGTTCGGTAATATAAACTTTGTTCCGTTTCGTACAAAAATAAATCCTTTTTTTCTCAATTTTTTTCTAGAGAAGAAAATGAAGACAATTTCTTACATTGTACTTGTGTAATTGTGTAAAACTTGTGATAAGTTCTGTTTTTTTTTCTCTCTAGAAAGCGTTTGAATTCAAGATGTCACGAATGGAACGATCTATACACAGACAAAACATATTTAAATTTCAAAATATTAACAGTTTTAAGACTTGGTTTTGAATCGAAATTCCAATGAAACGTCAAATTTTACAAACCAGTCTGAATTCGCCATTCACAAGCTACGTTTCTCCCGGATTTAATACATGATAAATTGATAAATACTTTTTTCACAGGAGCTCGATGCGTACTTCCTGTACAAAAATGGCTCGTACGTGGATGCGCTCCGAAAACAAATCGCCGATGAATGACCGATCTTAATAATCCAGACCGAAACGCACAGTTCCAGACAAGGAATGACTGGGACAAGTTACATGCATTGAAACTTGTCTTTGCGCAAACAATTGGCATTTTTATGTACAGCATTTAGAAAAGCAGGTCGTCGTCGCCTTCGTCAAGCATATTTGCAGGATCCACATGCTTTCCTTCTGCGATCAACGCCGCCCTGGTAGCCTCAGCCTAAAAAAATTAAATTACAATTTCATCGTACGTTTCATTTTAGTTACACTTTAATCGTTCGATCACGATAAAACCAACTGGTTTGATCTCAACTTACTTTTGCTTTGACAATTTTCTTCTTGTCCTGGATCTTCTTCAGCCGGTAGAACTCTTCTCTCTCAAGTTCGTCAAGCTCAGCAATGATGTAGGCGAGAGTTTTCTCGATTCTTGGAATGATAACGTGTTCAATCGCGTTGACACGTCGGTTGGTAATTTTGATGACCTCGTCGAGGGTGACGAAGCTGGTCTGCAAGGAAGCCAACTCTACCAGCAGTTTCACTGCTTTCTGATAATTTTTCTTCAGCTTGGCCAACTGCTGACCTCCTCTAGCCAAACCAGCCAACTCGTACGTGTCAGTACCGTCTTGATAAGACTCAAAGATCGGCAGGTTCACACCAGCCACGTTATCCTTCTTCGAACGAATTTTGATCTGCGCTTTTGTTACGTTCTGCAGGACAACCTGATTGAAATCACCTGTTGTAAATTTCGCCTCCGCCAGAGAGAAAGCAGCTTCTTTCATCACTTCACCCATCAGAGTTTTCGTCTGAAAATAAAAAAAAATCATTTTATGAGTTATAAATTTTCATACGTTTATTGTTGTTGCATTGAAACATTCTTCCATACGCTACCTCGATTATTTTTCCCAAAATCAATCTGAAACGCATCTGCAAGGCATCGGCTTTCTTTTTCAGAAGGCCATGACCTCTCTGTGCCCCTTGCAACCGGGATTTCATCAACATCTGAGCACTGGATAAGAAAAATAAGAACAATTTTGATATACAAAAATAATTTTCTGAATAAAAAAAAATGTATGGCTAATAAAATTTGGTATTCTATCAGTGTGTACAATAATAAATAATTTGAAATACAATTATAGAAATAGAAGATTTGACAAAAGCATGATTCTGAGCAGTTCAAGAAGCAGGAACACAACAATAATAACGTTTTCAAATAGAAATGACGCTTGATTGTTGGGGTGTCAAGGTCGCCATTTTGAACTACCTTGAAAATATGTTTAACAATGAAACTAAACATTAAAAAAATTCGGTTACAATAAACTGAAGAATCGAAAGTATTGATTTGGTTGAATGATATTTCGTCGTGCCAAAATAAGTCAGCTTAGAATATGAGTAACGTGACTGCAGGGTTACACCCAGATAGTAAACTGTCAATTTGAGCACTTTTTCAAAACGGTTTTTGCCATTCAATCGGGTGATAAAATTGTGATAATGATATGTTCATGGAATTGTTATTTATTTGGTGTAACAAATATGCACTTACCCCCGGGAGGGGAAAATTGGGAGCCTGTCTTTTCCTGACATATTAAAGAGTCTCTGGGAGCACAACAATCAGCAGACGGGAATGAAAATGATCAGCTGACTTTGACGTTGAGAAACGGAAGGTACAGGCAGTCTGTCACTTCCCGCAGCTCGAAATTTTTGAGTAATTTTTTGGATTCAATTTTGATCAAAGAACTCGAAACATCTTCTGTTTAATAATTTTTATTGTTTCCCAATATTTAACTTGTTTTAATCATTTTTTTTAGATTAATATGAGACTAGTTGAAATAGAAGGTATCTTTCTTACCGGTGAGGAACGCGGAATTGAACCACCAATGTTTGTCAGACAATCTCTTAATGGAAAATGATAAGACTAATGTACCAAAGATATAGTTCATGATTTAATTTTCATGTAAAACAGTTTTGAATCTTGAACTGTATCAACATAATAATTAGTATTATAATTTTATAAAAATGTATTTTTCTTAATTTGATCATGAATACTTTTTTTAAATAAAAAATACAACGTTATATCAAATTAATAAAAAATTTCATTATCTGACAAAAAATTATCTTCAATGTATTTGAAAATTGATAATGATTATCTTTTAGATTATAAAAGAAATTTTCTTAATTTGACTTTTTTGTATAGTTTAAAAAATTGAAAATACCCATTTACTTGTTTTTTATTTTTTGTTTAATAAATTCATAAACATTTTTGTCCATCACTTAAAACCTGTCTTACATTCATGTTTATCCTAGCTTCATCTATGTAATTTTTCGCATTTTCCCAGTCCTCACTCTTCCCACTATCATTTATCAGCCACGGTTTTGTTTCAGCTCTGACGATTTTTGGCACACCATGATATCTGAGTCGACTCTCTTCGGACATGATAACAACATCCCCACTTTTTAGATAAATAGCATCCGCTCTATCTTCCTTGGTAAGTCCTCCTATGAGAAAAATAGCACTTTGGCCAAGGCTGATTGAAAATAAGGGCGCTTTGAAATTGTGCTCTGAGTGGTCGGTGTGACCCGCCAAAGTTGAATTCATCCGGTAATAATTTATAATCGCAGCCTCAGCGCTAAAGTTTCGGAAGTTCGTTAATTCAGCTAGGTGCTTTGTTAGAAGCAAAAGTTCATCTGGCATCTCAGATCTTGATGATTCGGAGTATACTTTAGTGTCCCAGTTGTGATGGTAACCGAGAGTTGCCCATCGCAATTTGTTGATCAAAGATTTTCTTCTAGACTCTCTATCAAAAATTAAAAAACACTTTCAATTAAGATTAGTTTATTTCAAGAAATTAAATTATAAACGTCAACTTACCCATGGCAAACTTGCCACCAATCTTCATCGTCTTTTAAAAGTTTTTCGAAATCTATATTCAGTCTGCTCGGTTTTTTAGAATATTCGACTAAACATTTAAGGATCCAGTAACGTTGTCCTTCAGGCGTGAAAGGATTTCGAATTAAAATCAATCCTGAAAAATAATTTTAATTAATTAATAGATTAAAAGTAATCAATTAAGTAATCAATTGAACAATTGTCAAACATTAATCTAATAATAAATGAATTCAAATAAATAACAGACCTGGAATATTGATGAACTTGAAAATATTCCATTCCTCATCAGTCACCAGTCCTAAACTTTCACTCGTTTGGCAATTCAAAGGGTTTGTTATTGTTTCTCTAACCTAAAAACAAACGTGAGCAAAAACACTTGTTGCAAATGTTTTTTGTTCTGCTTGAATAAATAACTCACAATTTCATCTGTACAAACGTCCACGTCAATTACATTTTTGAGGTCTGGTACAGGATTTCGAGCCTTATAATATTTGAAACTATCCATAAACATTTTTTAAATAGTAAATATATCTCTTTTGCTCTCGCTTTTATTTCTAGCTGCTGACAGCTGGCAGTGAATAAAAAGGCGGTAAAATTTGAATAACTTAGAACTTGATAGAAGTTTGAATTATAATATGGAACAATTTTTATGGAACAATAAAAAATGAAAGAATGAGTGGCTCTAATTGAAACGAATAACACATTTTAAAATTTTAATAAGAGTTTTATTTGTTGAAGGAATTCTTCCCTCGCGAATAATTTAGTTGCTTTTTTACATCTTAGAAACGGTCCTCAATCCGAGGAGATAGAGGCATTGTTCTAAAATTCTGGCCGTTGCCTCTGTTAATAAAATACGTCCCATGTTGACTTCGACGACTTCGCCGCTCTTGTTTTTCACAACACAGTAACAGTTGTCGTAAAATTCGGAGAAGGCGCACGCGATCTCGTAACAGAACTCGCA
This sequence comes from Trissolcus japonicus, assembly GCA_030522925.1. Classification (NCBI taxonomy): domain Eukaryota; kingdom Metazoa; phylum Arthropoda; class Insecta; order Hymenoptera; family Scelionidae; genus Trissolcus; species Trissolcus japonicus. The sequence goes on along the minus strand of JAPYZS010000266.1, from coordinate 36,608 downwards.
GAGCTGGTGTAACTGCCAGTCACGAGTGATTCTTGTCAAAACGTCCGGAAACTTGAGAAGGACTTTTGCCAGCTTCCATTCTTTATCGTGTTCCAAAGATATCTCCGTGGTTTCCACAGCAGCTGCAATCTGTTCGGCAGTTATGTTCGCTGTTCGGGCAATCGAGCGAATTCGGGTCAAGCTGTAAAGCAGGTAAACCGCAGTGTTCCCTTTGTCGTCTAACATTTTGTCGAACGAAAATACGTATTCGTTATTCCGGTTGTGAGACAGGTCAGCATATTTGATGCAACCGTACGCAACGGCTTCCCGAGCAATTTTCAGCTCCTCAGATGTTAAAACCTTGTCGCGTTCTTTTTCTTTCAACTTCTGTTCGGCTCGATTCAGTCCTATCAAATAATAATTTGTTAGTAACTGATAAAAAGGATGTATAAATTGTTACCAACAAAACTTTACGTATACGTTACCTTCATCTAGAAGCTCAATAAGTTTAACCGTATCACCAGATCGAGTTTTGAATTTCTTCTTGTCTTCTCCCAGAACCACACCAAATGGCACATGATCCACTCGGATCCTGGGTGTCAAAAAGCCAGCACGTTTTGCGCAACTAAATATGCTTTGGAAGTGCACCGCTTGGCCAGCATCCGTTACGTAAATAATCTAAAATAAAATCTAACAATGAACAAAATTGTACTTAAAAAATAATACTAAAGACTGATTTGATCTTATTCACCCAATCAGCTGCCTCTTCATCGATTCGTTGTCTTATCGCTGCCATGTCGGAGGTATCATAAGTGAATCCACCATCTGTTTTGACAATAGTCAAAGGTACCCCGACACCATTCTCCTCGCCCCACATTATTTTTCTGCCCTCATCTTCTTCTAAGAGATTCCGAGTTTCCAAATCTTTGACTATTCTTTCCATATATTTTTGGTAGAACGACTCGCCTCTCTCCACTACCTTGATGTCCAACCTCGAATAGACTTTTTCAAATTCTGTAAAATTATGAAAACAAAAAAATGTGATTCATCCATTTTAATGACTTTTCATTAACTTGTTCATTAGCTGAGAATTGTTCAATTTTACCTTTCCTTGACACGTCGCAGATCATTTGCCACGCTTTTGTCATTACAGGATCAAAAGATTGCAGAGCAACAACACAGGCGTAAGCACGTTTTTTGAATTCCTCGTCACTGTCAAACCTGGCCTTCGACTCCTTGTAAAATCCCTGTGGAAATCAATTAAAACAAAGATGATTAAAATTGTACAGAACAATTTTATTAACATTTTTAACATCATTATCTAAATGGATTTTTTTTTCACTTTTCGCAATCTTTACCTGCAAATCTGCAATAGGTGGTGATACAGTCTGATAATCAGGAAATTTGTCCTGCAGATGAGCTATTAGCATCCCGAAGGGTGTGCCCCAGTCACCAATGTGGTTAAGACGCAAAACATCGTGTCCCAAGTACTCTAGAATTCTGGCAATACTTTCGCCAATAATGGTCGACCTGAGATGACCCACGTGCATCTCTTTCGCAATGTTCGGACTTGAAAAATCAACAATGACCTTTTTCCTAATCGCACAAGGTGGTGGCACTTTTTGCGACGTCAAAACGGTCTTTAGATTAATCTTTGCAAAATCGCGCTTCAAAAAGATGTTGATGAATCCTGCAGGTGCCACTTCGATCTTCTCAATCAATGACGAGGCCGCGATGCAATTCTGTATCTTATTGGCAATTTCACGAGGAGGAACTTTGCGTTCTGCAAATGATCAAAGTTTTACATCAATTTAAAACGTCTTTTTTTCTTTTCTGGTTTTGAAAAAGAAACTAATTTTTTTTCATCAAAGAATTATTTTGATTAACGGTTATCTACCTTTGGTGCTGAGTAATTTGCACAAGGGTAGAGCACTGTTGCATTGATAATCTCCAAACTTTGGATTTGTCGCAACAGAAACGTCAACCGGAGGATCTGTCAAATCTGGATAAGCCGACTCAACGGCGTTTTTCAGTAACATAAGCAGAGATTCGGTTATGCTGTTCATCTTGTCTCTGGAACAAGTTTCAGAGTACTCTTTCAGTTTGTAAGTTTCGATCGCCTGCAAAAAAAAACGTATGATTAAATTGGTTTCAATCTTTTCAACATTTCCGATTTAATTTTTTATTTATAGTGCGTTTAATGTAGATTAAAGATAGGTAAAATTAATTCAGAAATGATCAATAATTCAAATGGCTAACAAAACTGTTTGATAACTACTTACCCTATTTTGAATAGTGACACGATATTTTAGCTTATCATTTTCCTCTTTCAATTTGTTAATTTTGTCTTTCTGAATAGCTTGCAATTCCTCAACAACTTTCTTCAGTCTTTCAATCTCGTCTTCCTAAAGAAACATTTAATTTAACCTCAAAATTGAAATTACGCTAAGTCAAAGTAGGAAAGAGTATACGTTCATATTGCGATTACTTACTGCTACTGCAGCTCGTTTATTAAATAATTCCACGTCTGGTTGAGACATCTTGTAGTTTTGTTAAAAAATGTCGCGATCCACGTGGAGCTAGTTTCAAAAGCGAACACAAATCAAACAACGATTGGCAAATTTCTCTCTCTCTCTTTCTCTCTCACTCTTACATGTTTTGCAGAGATTACAGGCCATACCAACAATCGGTGATGAAGAAACTGTAATAATAGATAAATCGTTTTATTTTAGCTTCCTCAGTTAATTTGTAAATTTATATGAAATTTTTAAATCTCAAAAACCATAAAAATTTAGATAATTCATTTTTGTGTAAGTGCGTCTTCAGATGTACCTGATGTCACATACATTTTTTCAACCAGGATTTAAATGAATAAATCAATAAATAAAAACACACTAATTGATAATGGTTTTTTGTTTTTTTAACAATGAAGAATACAGAAAATGGATCTTTTCGTGTAAAAAGTTTGCTTCAGTAAGAAATAAAAATTATTCAAATATAGCTTTTTTCATTTAAAAAGTGAATTTTCTTCAAATTTGAAAGCAAACTTTTTCATTTGATTGATATTTTTTTAATACTTTCTAGACTCAAAGAAAGCAAAAATAGCAATGAAAAAGTTAGGCACGATTTCTAATATTTTGTTGCACTGTGTAATGATTAATTGATTAAAAATTCGTGTAAATAATAATTAAATTGAGAAGGAACATTATTGGTTTAATAATAACTTGTATTATTTAACTATTTTATTTTGATATATTTTTAAATTTCGCGCGCAAACATTAGTAAACATAAATATTTCTGTTTTTCGATTGAACTAGAAGAAAGATGATTGATTTTATTTTGACGAATCGATGTTTTTATGAAGATGTAATATTTGGACAAAAAGGTCGATCTATGTTTGCGCAAAATGGTCATGTGCAGTGACGCATGCGCCCTGGCCAGTGTATCCATTGCGAAATATCGCGTGGACGTTCGCGCGCGGAATCTTGCTCTTGGCAAGCGTTTTTCAAGTGTTTTAATTGTGTCCGGTTTTTTTTTGTTATCGTGTTATCGCGATTAGTAATTAGTATAGTATTTTGTACATTGGGAAGCGTAAAAAAAATTGTTCCACCGCCAAGAGGAAGAATTTATAATGGCTTCCTTGTGATATGAAAACTGAGATGAAATGTGAGATTCAAATCATTCTTTTTGTTTACAAAAGGAAAGTGAGGTTTTAAATTTATACAAGGATTGTTTTTTGGGTCAAACATACAATAATATAATTCATATAACTTTTTTAAGAACAAAAATCATGTTAATTCAGAGGTAACCTTGATGTGTAAACAAAAGTGGTTTATTTTATACTTGCAATGTTTTTCGCATATTTTTAAGTGTTTCTCGTTTTGTTTACAGTTTTATTAATTGTTTTGAAATTGAAATGAAATTTTGTGTTATCGAATCTCGGGATTGTCAGTAAATAGTAAAAAATTTGCATAACCTATGATGTCATTGAAAATAATCGAAACAAACAAAATGTTGCTTTTTAAATCGCATTTCAGCGTTTTTTTGCTTAAAAAGATCATACAATGCAATTTCGATAATTGTCGATCTTGAAATGTTCAACTGTTTTTTGTCTTCAAAATTTAAGTACTTTTCTTATTTCTTCAATGCCACGTCATATTTATACTATATTGTCAGAATCCAAAATTGAACCAAAATCAACCGCAAATCACAACAATAAACGTAAATATCAACTTGTACGGGGTTTGATTGTATATTGCAGTGCATGGATATTATTTGACAAGTTTCTACTTTTTGTGTAGTTGTGTGGCGGCTGTTCGTTCAGCCCTACGCCATATTAAAAGTTTCTAACGAACGTTTTTGATTGGTCGGTATGTTTTTATTGAAATCAGGAACAGGTTATGAAACCATCGGTCCTGTCAGCGGACAGGTATTGAAGGTTCACATCAGTGTCTGTTGTATATGTATGTCAATTTCAATACTCCGGAAAAACAATGGAATGTATCAAACAAATATTATTCTATCTACGTTATAAACTTAATTGTCTTTCTAAAAAAAGTTGTTCAAAAATTTTATCACGTAGATTTTATTACAAGAATTTTTAGAAGTTGGTTCCAGCAATCAAAAAGTACAATCAATGATAACAAAATGAAATAATATTTTTCAAATTGTTTCGTGTTTTGGGAATGCAGGATGTATGTCTTTAATCAAAATCTGACTCATGTGTTTTTGTATTTGGTTCTCAGTCGTATCGTTTGCTCTCTAACGAAACCCTTGTATCCGTTTGTGTAGTTATTACTTTTGACAACTTTAAATTCAGAGGAGGAATATATGAATGCTGTAAAAAAATTCTAAATTGGGCTTATCTTGTGACGAACTAAAGCTGACCATAGACCATAGATATTTAAAAGTTTTTAAGTGACCAATATTATACATGTAAACTGAAAAGCCAAAAGTGATTTTTGTAGTCGGTGACACCTGTTTCTGTTTGATTCATGTTTTTTCGCACTGTAAAAATATATAATTTTTCTGTGAAACATTCAATTGGCAAGTGTTTGAGGTTCGCCGATGTGCCAAGAAACTGTCGGGGGAATGCACTTTGGAAATGCCGCGCCAGAGATCTTACAGAGAGTTAAGCAACGATGTTCATATTACGCCTATGTGTCGGCTCCCTGCTGTTTTATCTTTCTATGATACTGGCAGAAAAAAAAACTATTTATGAGTCACGTCAGGAGCGCGAGAGGAAGACTAATTGTTAATTATAGTATATGCCTGTTGCTGAAGGCAACAAAAGCGGCAAATTCATTCCCGCGGGACCTGAATGAAAGTTACGTCTGAAACGGCACAAGGGAATCACGTACAAAGCAGATTATACATATTTTCAAAATGCACAGAATATTCTAATTAGACTTACTTATTTGTTGACGGCACAGCAGTGTGAAAACTGATTTTCGCAGTTCATACTTTTTGACAACTTTTTAATTGCTAATTATTTATTGTTGTACGGCGTCTGTTTGATCCATTAATTGTGAATTTTCAAAAATTTATTTATTTATTTATTTATTCAATTTAGACGGGTGACATACCTTTTTTACATAGAACATCTCATTACACATGTTTACATGAGATCTTATAATAGATATATATTTATTATAAGTTTTCATTGCTCCTGTATACGGTTTTTTTCAATTTTGTACTAAATGATTGTTGCGTATATCTAAATAAATCCACAGTTAAGTGGCATTTGTTCCCTAATTTCCTGAGTCTAGGTATCTTACTGTTAACATAGAAGTTGGATCTAGCTCGAGATACATGGAAAAGAGCGGTATTTTGACGGAAGTTTCTTGGTAGAATTCGTAATGAAAATTTCGTTAACAATTCTGAACAATCTATAATTCCGTTGACAATTTTATGTAGAAAAATTAAATCATTATAGATGCGTCTAGTACTCAATGGGACTATATTATTTCTGTGATTTTTAAGTGATGCTATTATTATGTTTTGTTTTTTCAGATCCAGTCACAATCTGTTCATTGAGGAATTATATTAGAACAAATTCAGCGTTAAATCTCTCAGTTGGAATTGTTATTATTGTATGATGATGAAAGCAACCGCACGAAAAAGCAGCGATCTGTAAAACAACGTAAGCGTATTCTCAGGAAACGAGTCGGAAGAAAATCTGAAACAGGGGTTTGAAGGCCCACTTGAAGGTGCTACCCGTGCTTTTCGAGCAAAATGAAACTTTACACTTGACCTGACAAGATTAATACCTTTTGGCTGGATCATGCTCTATGTTTATTGTTACAAATTGGGGAACTCGTAAGTCGTATTTTTATTATTATAAATAAAACTCATTTTTCAATTAAACCTAGCGAGATAACAGCACTGTGAAGTTCAATTAGTAATTCAATTTTGTACACTAAAGTTGAATTAACTAATTTTCAACAAAATATTGATTCAAAATGTGTGTTTATCTGGAACTTTCGGAAATGTTTCAAAACAAGTGGTGCAAAGTTGTATTACGTCAGCCAAACATCTATCCAACAAGTAGAACATTGTTTCTTGCCATATTGTTGAAATTCGAACAAATAATCTGTTTCATTTTGTTGTTTATAGCATAAAAAGATGATTCTTGAGATATGTTATTCAACTTGGGGTGTTTTGTACACTGCTATTCACTTGTCACGCATCAATAAGCTTTCACAAAATTGATGACCCTCCCTTATAAATGCGATTTGACTCCCAAGGGCGCCACTTGGATGAAATTCTTTACAAACTTTTAGATGTCTTTAGGTGGGTTGCTAATTTTCCTCAGGTCTCTTCGCAGTTTGAAAATGAAAAAGTTGAGACAAAACGTGAGGTATGTTTTGTTGCTAAGCAAAACTGATTGAAAAAAAAAAATTGCTAGTATAATTGACGGGTGGATGGAGAAGAGATTCAACGTTCAATTATATGTTAATTTTGGAGATGATTATAGAACCAGTTATTGCGAACTCGGAGATGCAGTTCAGATACAATTCGACACGAGATGGAAAAGCCGACGAGGCACACAAACAGCCAAATACAAATGAGCCATGGGAGTCGGCGGGCGTCGGTCGGTTCCGGCGTCGCTCGTGCGTCGGCGGAAACGGCGCCTCCGCGGAACCGCACATTGCAGTTCCGCGGCGACTCTCGAATTGGTGGTACCGCTTCGCTATCTGCCGGTGTCCGCGTGTCACGAATAACGAGAACGACTTTTACGAGAGCGAGGCACCGCGTGAAACGTGAGACTCTGTGATTCGTCATTGGTCGGAGCGACGAGACCAAATTCGTTCCTCGCAAAGATCACTTTTCCCTGTTCATTTTCACCCGTTGAAATTCATTTTCATTCCCGTTTCTAAGTGGCCGGTTAATTTTTTTTGCACCTCCTTGCCTTGCTATTTTTAATCGCATGCCTGGGTGATGTGATTTCAGTGAGTGCCAATATCGTTTCATTTTTATTTTTCTCCACGAAAGGGCTGATCCAGCTCAAAACAAGGGTTCGTACAAAATCAAAAGGTTTGGATAATGTTAGATATAATTTTTAACAAAATAAAATAAAAAAAAATACATTCAAACAGGGTTTTGAGTGTGCTTGAATTCCAGGAAAGTCAGGAATTTTTTTGTCAATGAATATGCGGGAATTGTGCGGGAGAAATATTTTTGTACATTGAAAGTAACATAAAATGCATATTTTTACAAACATTTGAATAGGAAGAGTATGTGTTTTTTGTTCCTTTAACTATACAAATGAAAGTTGTAAAATACACTTACAATTTATAACAATTTTCGCAAAACATTTTCTATATAGTTATTGAAGAAACTTCGTTAAAAAATTCCTTTTTCCTCTTAAAAAAACTTTAAATTATGCTAGAAAAAAATTTTTCCTGAAAAAAATCGGTACATTTTTTGACAGTCGCTGGACATCCTGATTCAAGAAAGAAGAAATTTTTTTACAATGGCGGTTTAACTCTTATTTGTAGTTTTGTGATGAATAAAAAGCCGGCTCATAAACGAAGTTTAAACTGGAAATGAAATAACAAAGATTGTTTATCTTCACGAGCAATCTATGAAAACTTTTGCTGTACACCGTGAAAATGTAATGATGTAAATTAAAAGAAGTTGAGCCATATTTTTCGTTTACGACTCAATTCGTAAGTTCATTTCGCTTTCTTCTTTTTTCTTCGCGTAATTAGTTCCTCCTTTAATTTCTATCGCACAGGAGAATTCCTCTGAAACTATAAAATAATTCAAGGTAGATTATTATTCCGCGATAACAAAATTGTGCTTTGTACATTATACTATATATCAAATTCAAATTTGTGCCGATAATATTTGTGAAATTGTTTTTCAGCTCAAATAGTTTTTAAAGTGATATCTCTTATAACTCAAAGCAAGGAATATTTGTCTGTTTGTGTTGAAAAAAATGTTTACTGACAATTTTTCATGTCTTGGAAAATATTTTCCGTTTCTTTTTATTTCGCTTTCTATTGGTACATTTTTACATGTACAACATCAAATAAAAAGTCGTATACCAACAAAACAGAAAAACAATTTTTATGCGTTTGTATTATTCAGTGGAACAACAGTTTTTGACACTCTGAAGAGGTTTATTTTTATTTCAGTATTTTTAACTAAAAACAACGAATGGGACTAACTGAAAATTACTTTCCAATATATTCCGAGTTAAAATTGAATTTATTACAATCGTTCAAACATTGGATGAAAGTTTACAAAAATGAAAATAAAAATACCCAATAATTGAAAATAATTTTTGTTTGTAATAAATTGTTTTGTTCAACTGATGTCTTATCAGATTATATTTATTTATAGAAAAGATCATCTAGTCTTATTTTTGTACTAGCTATACTTCGTCGAGGGGAAAACAAAATATTAAATAAAACAACCTAACAAACAAAGTCTGTAAAAGATGTTTTTTTTTCATATCTGATTTGAAGTTTGAAACATGGGCTTCGAGATTAAATTGAATGAATATTAAATACGAACCACTTGGAATTGTTTGTAGAAATCCATATAATCGCGTAGAGTAGGAAGTGCCTAAATATACGTCGTTTAGTAGTTTGTGTTGCGAGGGAGTAACCGGAGGAAGAGAAAGACCCACAAGACATCTTCCTAATTAGGAATAATGTAGTTTTAGCGGACTTGGTCCTTTAACCCCCTTTAGATAAGTTAACTGAAGACACAAACCGAGTCTCGCATAATTATATGAACATGTAATTTATGTTTTCGCATAAATGATTCATTCAATTAAATTCAAAAATTCATCAGCATGTGTGCGAGGTAATTCTGTAATCACTATTAATGTTGGTTGTTTTTTTTTTCAACACCATCGTTTAGTTTTCCATTCGAATTTCATTAGCTGCGTAATTGTAAACTAGGTCAGTTAAATTAATTAAGAACATCTTCGATGATTGTAACCAGACGAGTAAAAGCTGTAAACGATGTTCCAATGAAAAGCACCGTGTTATACAATTCAAATAAATTTTCGACGTCGGAAAAAATACAAATTTAGAAACAAATTATTTTTTATTCTACGAGAATTGTTATAATTCCATTTATTTACTGAGCGCAGTAGTTTACACTGAGTTTCTGCAATCAAATTGGTTAGTTACAGCTATGATGGCAACAGTTGTTTAGTAACAAACGAGAATATCAGAATTCTAGTCACAATATCAGTCGGAATGACGAAACAAGTCGCGATACGATTGAATAAAAAAGTTTTTCAAATATTGTTTGAACCTTGGATTAGAGAGGCCGCAAAAAACGAGAGAACTCCCAACAGAGCGCGAAGCGTTATTGAATTTAACTTTTTCCTCTTTTTTCTGAAATCGGCCGGCATATTGAAAAGGCACTGAGAAGAGAGGCCTTGCAGCTTTTATTGAATTGACTTAAGTTGAAAAACTTGGAGGAACGCTGGCACGCTGCGCCAAGTACGTCGTCGCGTCTCTTCGCAATTGTATAAAGAGAAAAATCATTGATAAATATATCTCGCGAAAATTTTAAATTCAATTTCGTACATGACAATGATGCATAATTTTGCATCCGGTGAGAAAAAAGACACACTTCCAGGCGAATCAACAAATGAGCTTTGTATATAACAAAGAATATATATGGCGGTAGCTAATTCGCTCATTTGTTTTCCAGTTCGAACTTAATTATTAACCGGAGCATGAAACTTTTCGACACTTTTTCTACGGCTTGGATATATGGTATGATAATAAATGAAAAAGTGTACGCGTACATTGACAATTTCATTTTTCTCAGCTACCTTATATTTTTGTCCGTTTTTTGGCCAAAGTTCACTCGAATTCATTCAACATTTTAATTACAGCTTCTGTCCGCGGAATGAAAAATCTATTTAGCTCAAAATAATTGTGCATTTTTAAGCTTGCTTTCATTCAATAACACAAAAACGAACGAAAATAAACAAAAATCATTTAATTTTGTGTGCCTGCAAAATTTGAAAGCGTTTTCGTGAATGAGATTTCACAAGCTCTGACAGAGTGGTTTACACTTGTAATTCTCAGTGGAAATTGGCGAAATAAGCAAGGATCGATAATCGATTTTCTAAACTACGGTTACGTGATTAGCAACGAAAGTAATCTGTTATTTGCATCGCGTACAATTCGGAAGCTTTGAAACGAGAACTCATAGGCCGGCACATCCGGTTGACGCTGGCGCGGAAATTCGAGCGGAAGATCGCAGCTGCATCGCCGTGAAATTTTGACTGGGGGAGCGGAGGGGGGTTACATAGCTGATGGGAGACGATTTGAATTTGATTTGAATTTTGAGTATCTATATGTGCGCGTCTGATTTTGCAAGCATATATCTTCCACGAATTGGTCGAACAGTGCAAAGCTATACCCAATTCCTAGTCGTCAAGCGGCCCGTAACAAATGGCATGCATAATTGTCCATTATAATTTCAACTATATAATTTCATATTTTGAGTTTTCGATTTGTATGGCCAGCTAATGATGATATCCCAAATTGTGATCGCTCAAACACAATTGTTCGACTTTGACCACCATTTGGCGTTTGAAATTCAATGAAAATTGTCGATTATGATCTGAGCAATAGTAATAATAACAACCACTCGTTTGATAATTCATTTAAATTTACATTTTAATTCATTCATCTGTCAAAAAATTCTCAAGTTTCATTTCATTCTGAGGGATAAAAAATTTTTTTTTGTCATTTCGTCAAAATATCATTTTTTGTTGTTACTGTTCTTATCAAATTTTTCAGAACATGAATTAAGCAACACTACTTTTTATTTATAAAAAAAATAGTAGTTCATAGGCATTTACGAAACATACTTAATTATCAATAACAAACATCAACCATTTTGAGTTTAGGATATGAAAAGATATCACGTTTCATTAATTAACAACAACACATATTTTTTAAAAAAAAGAAAAACACATAAGAAACACAAGCAAACATTTTCTTTGTTTTTTCATTAATTTTAAAACAGAGAACAGAAGTGCAATGGTTATATTATTACTTAATAATAATTTTATTATAAAATAATACCCAGTCATGGCCGAAAGCCATAGATATAATTTCCATCGGGACGAGATAAAATAGCATAATTATTTATAATAAAACTAATTACTCTGAAATTTCATCCGTTTGTTGAAAATTATAAAATAACATTTAATAAATTTTTTTATGGAATCGTTTTGAAATTATTTGCAGTGTCTCACTATTGGAACAGTCTCACTGTTGGTCACTGATCTCCCCTATTTGAACCGAGATATTAGAAGTCCAAGATCAGTTTATTGCATTAGAAGATGTGTTTGTGAAAGAAAAAAAAATTGAACAGAAATCTATGTATTGTTTTTCATTAAACTTTTTTCGGATTGATTGCAGATGCCTGGAGATGGTTGGAAACGATGTCGTTCGGTCTTAGTACCACTGACGTTGATATTGTTGCTGTTGCTTGGAATACATCTTCCGCTGGTCGTTGCCCAATGCGGTCCATCCGCCTTAGAGAAACAAGACAGGCAGAATAAGCTTGCTCTTTACAAAGTTACTTTGAAAACTTACTGGTCTAGGGCACGTTTTCCGCGACATTATCCAGAATGGAAACCGCCAGCGCAGTTCGGCAAGTTAGTTGGTAAGTACAAGAAATGTTTCGCAGAAATGTTTTATGCTGAATAATTACCGCCATACTTTGTGGCGGTAAAAGTTACAACAATTTCCAGACTCGTCGATAAAAAGTTATCGATCTTCATTTTATGGACCTTATTCGCAGTCATAAAAAAACTTGTGTCGTGAAAAATTCTTTTTCCATACTAAGAGAAACAGGGTCTGCGAATTTCGCATGAGAAAAATATAAGAATTTTGAGAAAGCGAGTTTATTGTTCATTTATTAATTGGATTCACATTATAAAATTACACAGAGAAGGAAAAATGAAAATAAAAAAAATCAGCTCTAATTACAAGCTATACTTGTATTTGTACAAACAAGTTCTGTACGTTTTGATTAATACAACCAATTAAACATTTTAAATGTAAGATTAACAGAAGGACAAACATTAACTCATGACATTGGAGTTTGTTAGAAAATCACATTTATATTTGCCCTTCAGTACAATTTACTGTATTGTTGCTTAGCTGTGATTCGTCAATGAAATTCACGCCAACGACTCATTTGGAGATGAAAAAATGGAGAACAAATTGCTCACTCACAAATGACTGTTTGTATACTTTAACATACATTTATGTCTCAAGCTGCATGGCGGAAAGCTTCGCTTGCTCGAATGATAATTAACATTCGTATAATTTAATTTCATGTCCTCTGTTTAGCGACGAAATTGGCTTAATGCGTTGACAATAAGATACACAGGGACATTCGAGAATTTTGTCAACCATAAGTAGCACACAACCAAGTTCATAATTTGATTCCCTCTTCTTGTGTAAAGTAAACAACTTTTTGTTTCTACCGTAAAGTCACGCGGTAAATTTTTGAGCAACAATTTGTTTTGATCATAAATTTAGCTTAGCGGAATGTTATGGGCGAATTTCAGGAGCTAAAACTTGTAACGAGTCCCATTTGATGTTATGTGGAAAACCAGAAAATTATGCGTATTCGTTTTGAAATAGTGACAATTAACAGTCAACATGCAGGCCATGTCACATTGATTGATTTTTGAGATTATTATTTTACATTCACGTCGATGTTAAAAAAAGATTGAAATTAGTTTATAGAAAGAAAAAAAAATTCAATTTCACAGAGAAACTTTTAAAAAACATTGGTGATAAAAAACTTCGTCATCGGCAAAATTTGCTTGTAAATTTGAGTTAACCATCGAATATTGAATGTTATCATGAGAAAATGTTTTTTTTAATTTCGAAATCATATCCATCAAAATAAAGTTGTTTATGAAATATTATTCAATTAACAGGAGGAAATTGAAACGGAGAATCCATAGAGGCAGATAAAAATCTGGATTATTGAACAAACGTTTGGGTCATTTAATGATGCGTCGCGCTAAGGATTAACAATAATGATATTCATATCGCTATCATGCGTTATATTTGTCGGTGCGGTTCAATATGCAATTCAATCTCGTTGACGATGCGCTTGTTTGCGTGAAATCATTTTACAAAAGTAATTCGATATTAAAAAAAAAGAAAGAAAAAAAACAACAAAATCGTACATTTCGACTGGATGCAAATGAAATCCATTTCTCGTCGTCAATGCAGTGCTTTACAGCGACCATTTTTTCCGCGCTTTTTCCTACCCCTCTCTGACAAATCGTTATCGTTATTCGCAACTTGTCGCGCCGATTTAATTAAATGCGCGCGCATTTTTGTTACGGTAATTGAGCAACAGATAACGAAATGAAACGTGCCATGGTTTCGAGGAAGGGGGCGCGGCAGGATGGGGGGTATACTTTACGATATTATTTCGGCGACTGAAATGTAGGTTGTACGATTGCTTTCTCGCGGCGTGCGAGATTAGCGAAATGAGTTTTGTTAACCGTCGTGTAATTTGTTCGTGTTTCACCTAAATTTCGCAAGACTATCGCAAAAGGGATTGCTTTAAAATTTGGCTCTGATAATAATTTTCCACGTTTCGGTAACTTCAAATAAATCAGAGCTTTGGCGATATTTTTGTTCGAAATGAAAGATAACAAACAAGCAAAAAAATAATAAAATAAAAATAAACAGACAGGTGTGTGAAATTTCATTTATCAAATTCAAATTGAATACAAGTCCAAAAGTGCTTCCATTTTAGAAGCAGTTTGTTTTTTTATAAATGGTAATTGAAACGATAGGATAATATTGATAGTGACAATATCGCACATAATGGAAGGTAGCAAGGTAAAGCGAAAATTACAACAGCCTGGAGTATCTATAATCAAAGTCAGTTTCTAGGGATAGTGAAATTGCATTAATGATTTGAATAATCTAACTTCCGCCTATCTGAGCTAATTCAAATAGAGTGGATATAAGTTCAGTTATTGTTAATTGAAGACGAATACGAATCATTTGATTGAAGTTGGTTTGCCGACAATGGAAAGATTTTAGTCCAGCTGAGCATTTAATAGAAGACTGACGTGTTAATCAACTAAGCAAATTGAACATTCAACAATTGAACATTTATCGGATCTATATAATTCTGTTGATATTTGTTTTCAGTCAGAGAAGAAGGAATGATTTTGTTTTTCTCGCATGTATGGAAAATGTTTTTGCATTATTCGAGGAATGTAGTCATTCAATTTCAAAGACTTTATGGTATGATAATAAAAATTGCTGACAACCGTGATTTCAATTCTTCTTCACGCGAGTTTAATGTCCGTAACGTGAATACCTCAAAACTTTTAATAGGAATATTTAACGATCAGATGTAAAATTCATTGTTTTTTTCTCCCAGCGATGAATACTTTTTTGCAAACATTTATTTTTTATTTACGGTCAATTTTTTTTGGACAGTTAAACAAATTTCATATTTCATTATGTGTATGCTTTGAAAATGTTTATGTACTTGCACTCTCAATTTTTTTAATTTTAAACGTGAACAATATTTGTTTAATTGGATATCTAGTGAAAAGGTTATGAAGCGATTGGGTGTGCAGTTATTTATGCCTGGCAATGTAAATTCATTATCGCTTTTCATTCGACCTGACAAATTAATGCGTTATTGTAATACCCAACAGTTATTGACCATGTGATGAAGGTTACTATTAAAAATGTTATTCAAAAAACTTACTTACAAAAAAAAAGAAGTATTGATTTTGATTGAATTGAGAACAATGATAGCATATACAAAAGATGCATTTCATGTTATGGAAAAATTTGTTAAGAATTTTTTAATCTACTATTTGGAGCCACCTCTTTTTCTAAGACTCTTAAATCTTTTCAATCTCATTCTAAATTTCACCACATGACTGAACAAAATATATAGCAGAAAAGATGCCCTCGAAGATTCATTGACGTATTCGCCAGCTTGGATGAAAATAAAAAGAATTCGGAAATATTCGAGTCCATGAAAAATTGGAAAATGCCTACCCGTACAATTTTTTTGTGTTGAAATATGTCCTACTTTTTAAAATTCAAAAATCAACATCATTCCAGGCTGATTTTGATATTGAAATAATAAATCATAATGCACAAACTGACTTTGACGGTATTATCCATTCAATTTTCATATACATCTGCTCATTATTTCCTAACGTTGTACGAAGTAAAGTTGATTGACACGACAATGTCGGGCATAATTTGACGAAGTGACAATGAATATTTTGAATTTAAATTAAGTTTTAACGTCATTGAATTGTTGAACGTTACGAAAAAAAGATTTTGTTATCAAAATTGCAATATTAGGTTTATGTGTCAATTAAAAATAATCGTTCATTTTCGCGTAGTGTCCATGACGTCGCGATGGCTTTTTCAGTTTTATTGTCTGCACTGGAAAATGGTTTTTTCTCTCGTCCAATAAACAAAGCTATGATTTAGACTATTGAGAATTATACGATTGCGACGATAAAATATTTGTGAAGACCCGATTAAAATTGTCATATTTTTTTTATCATCATACACAAAAAGTAACTTTCATCGTAAACAATTTTCATCAAAAACTAAAACAACAAATTTTAATCACAGAGGAGTGCTCAATAAATTAATTCGCGAGCTGTATTGGCCACATTCGATCGGGAGCGCACATTTTTCGCTGAAAAACACCGAAAAGTTGAGCTTATAAATGCGAATCCAAATGTATGGTTTTATTAACCCAATAAAGTTAGCCCGCGACTTTAATTATAACGTTGCAATTGTTGATCGCATTTCTGTTTGTCCGCGTAATCTAATTTTCTTTGCTATTTGCCATCACCGTCTGTGTGATTCACCTCGTAAACTAAAAATTGTGACCGTGTCGTTGACTCCTCGACCATTATTAACGATTGATTATTACAACGAGAGCTCGCGTGAAATTTGCTCGCAAATTAAACGCGCAGTCTGATCATTATATATTTGCGACTACAAAATTTTAATTTGTAATTCGTAATTATGATTCTCCCTCTCAGTTCTTGATTTTATTTGTTGTAATGAATACTCCGCGTTATTGTTGGATCATCAATATTAATTGAAAATCACGGAAAATCATAATGCGCTTTAAATACATATCTTTCGTGTAATTCGATACTTTGCAGACGTGTACAGGGGCATTGAGTTTTCAGCAAATATAATTCGCAATGTATAGCAATTACTGGCGCACCTAAAGCAGCGCACAAATAATTACACATACGAGAGAAACTATCGAAGTTAAATGAGGGATATAACCCACGTGCAAATGAAACGGTGCATACTAATTAGTTAATTATACTTTAGCCGCTTTAACGTGATATAACAGTGAACGTTATTACAATAAATTTTCTGTTCGATCGCGATTGTAAGTTCATTAAATGTGCTTGGTATGAATACAGCGCGCGACACCAAAAAAAATCTTGACCATTTAGCAAAGTGCTAATCACTTAATTGACTTGTTACAGGGTACTATATACTTTCTGTCCGTTTGGCTCTCGCCGGTGCCACACACGTAACGTCACAAGCAACCACCGAAAATGTATATATGACTCAGGAATGAATTTGCATCAGCTATTATTGCAAAATTAATTCGCGAGTAAAAATTTATTCATGGTTAAAATTAACTAACATATAATTAGGTTTTCGAATAAATTTACAATTAATTTCGCAAATACAGTAGATGAGATTGAAAATTATAATTGTTGCAGCTTTTGTTACGAACCTTCATTACTCAACTAATATTACAAAATTACTGTAATTAACGATTTGGTAATGGGTGCCCTCAAAGTGCACTAATACTGGCAAGCACAAATTCTCGTATCAGGGACGTAAATAGAAAATTCCATGGTTTTCGGTAGCGTGCGCACTTTAGATCTTCCTATGCTAGCTGCATTCTTCCTATTAATAGGCATAATAACAGACTTTAGATTTTCCAAGTGAGTCGTGTAAAAGTTTTTCTATCAAAGAGCGCACGAGGCAATAAAACTTAAGGGTCTCGTTCTCTCGCCTCCTCCCTTCTTTATTTTTTGTTGTTTTGTTTTTCTCAAATACAATTGATGAGAATAGAAATTTCCATTTGTATGACCGCGCGGAGATATTTTTTATCTTTGTGAATTTCTTGGAATTTGTTGTTTTCTTGTGAATTCTTTTGCTGACAAATCAATATTGTTGACATTACTTTTTCATCATGCTATGATATATATCTTTTCTATTTTATATTGAACTTATTTTTTCAATTGTTTTTTTTTTTCAGTTTGAAAAAAATGTTGCCCAAGATATGAATAACAAGCAAGAGTCAGTCGATGAGAACATTTTACAGAAATGGTGTGAAATAGTGGTAGAAGTTTAAGCAAAGACGGAAACCGCCGAGACGCGTAAACGCTAATTAAACAAGCTTGATTGAGCGTAATAAAATGTAGCGACTTTTCACGAGCAGTAGGTTTCGCAAACCATAAAAGATACGCAGTCAAGCGCAAATTAGTGTTTCGTTTCGTGTAAAATGGGACAAATTTATTCGCGTAATGTCATTTGCATGACGGTGGCACGGCTTCGCGACGAAATTTCCCGTGCTATCCGCAAATAAGCGCCCTACCTCACCAAACCGCTATAGCCGCTCACAGGAATAATCTTTTGAGTCAAAATTTTTTGTGTCTTGAACGTTAGTCACTTGGTGGTAGATAATGTTCATTTGAGTAAAATTGTTTTAAACTATTTAAAAGAAACTAAAATGTTGAATCCATCAGATTTTAAAAATGAATATGCACGTACAATAAGTCCTAAGTCTTCCACCAACATCAATGTGAATACAAATATGAATTTTTATTCGAATATTTATGTAAATCTTTTTTTTTTATGAATTGATAGGAAAACATGAAAACAATTGAAACTAATGATTGAATAAAAAGTCACGTTAAGATATTTACAGTGATTGTCTCTCATATTTTATTTTGCGACGTACAGGATTTAATATTTATTCTATGCTCTAACTTCTTGAATCAAAATTTTAACGTTTAAAATTTTTATAATTGTCTTATTATTGTCTTGAAATAATGTTAATGTTGAAATACTTGCTTCTAGATTTTTTTTTCTCGACTCAAATGGTTTTTTTCTGTGAGTGAACGAATTTCACGTGTCTCTCTCTCTCTCTCTCTCTGTCATTACTACTATCGACAAACACAGTTCTTGATTTGCTTGCAATCCCGGACGAGACTGGTAAATAACATTACACAAAATTCAACATTTTTTTTATTATTTTTTGTTTTTGTTTTTGTTTTTTAATTAATCAGCAAGGTTTATAATGCAACCAACTTAAGGTTCTACTGACTAATTTTGTTTTTCTTCAAATATTTGAAAAAAAATTTTTTTTGAAGGTTCAAGAGAACGAAGAAAGTTGAGATATAAAATGAGGAAAGGCGAGCTGGGTGTATAAGAAGTTCTTTCGGGGAGGTCAGATTCGAGTGGCACTGGAAAGAGATGAAGTGAAATTATTATTAGATCCATGCGAGCTGAGACTTATACCGAGTGGTCCCATTTCGCTTTTTCGCGGGAAACAGGAAGGGAACTTTCTCTCTGTCGGAGTAATTTTTAGTTTGGCTTTTCTATTTAACTAGGGTCAGACGCATTAATAATATCAAATCATACAGTTCGATCGTTTATTTGCTTTCACCGGCACACGCCGCATTCGGTGAAATTCGTTTGATATATTTTCGTAATTATTTGGATCCAAGCGAATGTCGCATGATCAAGTCGCGAGATTTCGTTAGAGGAACTGACGTTTTTTATTCCGATTGGCAAACGTGGTTTGGTTCGTTAACTTTTTGTGCATGATTCGCGCAAGTTCAAACCGTATTAACTTCATTACACGCTCCTCTCATACTTGCAAGTCGGTTACGTGGGTGTGCGAAAGCTAGGCACTGCGGGGGTGGCGGAGGGCAAGTTGGGTTACACCTAATACACAGTAATATAATTATGGTATAAACTTCTCGACTGAATTATATCAAAACTTTACAACAGCTTGTAAATGTTGATGATCAAAACACAATTTTTTGTTTAAATTATTGTAAAAAGTAATTTTTAGATTCAGAAGGATTTGTGAAATAAAGATAAGATCATCGTTACTATTTTTAAATTATCTTACTGAGGTTCAAAAATTAGGTCAGGGTAAGAATAAGAGCGAACTTTAAAAAATTGCACATCACATCAATGATGCATACGGATGTATTAATATTGCCAGAGCGGCATATCTTTAGAAACAATAAGCAAGACAAAGAGATGATAATGTGGAACATTTGTAAGCAAACAAAGTAGCACAATGATAAGCATCCTGTCTACATTCTGGATGAAGATCGACTGATAATAACATTAATGCATCACGGGTCAATAATTCATTCCCATCAATGTGTAAACTGCATGTCGGTCGATGATCACGAGGAAATTGAACATTCTCAGTTATATCAGCCTGATATTTTTATCATAAAATAGAGTTTTCTAGAATATACTAAATTTTCCTATTGTACAGATTATTTTTTTTTTTTGTAAATTACTTCTTGTTACTGTGAATGATTGCCATTCCAAAATTGAGTAAGCTATGCTCCGTATGTGTAAATCCGCTGATGCTGCTGCCATTAAGAATAACTAAATAAAAATAAAATATATTAGTTTTTTCGTAGTCACGAAAAAAACAGTATTTTGAACAATTTCTATATTGTTTCATGATTTGCGAATTTATAATTTCATAAAATATCAAGTTGGATAAAACTCCCAAGTTGAAAGCACACATTTATTCATAATTTTAGATTCTTTTATAATATCATAAATATTAAACTTCATAAAACGTGCAAGGTGAAAGAACATATTTTTCAATATTATTTGTTTGTATTTAATTCGTTTAATTAAGGAGAACACAATGTACTGTAATTTTATGTGAGACATAGTTAATTCAATGACCAGGCATATGATTTACAGTAGGATATTAAAATTTCGCTGGAAACCGCGTGATTATGAAATAAATTAAGACGTTTCACCATTATCGATCGATACGCCACGCTTATAATACGTTGATATGGGAGAACTAGAATATATTTCTTCACCCTCTCTACTGCTCCCGCAGGAGCCAATTTGGCGGCGAGTGCATATATGACAATCTACCATCACTATCTCAAAGCAATCACTCAATTAATTCTCCAATTAATTATCAATTAATTAATTTTAAGATCATTTTTTGTCAAGAGGACTTAGTATTGGTTGAACAATAAATAGCTTCTTGAATTTAATCAGTAGAAATACAATTTGCAAAAGGAAAATGTTGAAAATTGCCAAGACACATCGTCGTGAGCACGTGCGAAGCGATGAGAGATATAATGAATTTCATAAAAAAATAACATCTGTTGTATAAGAATCGTTAAAATTCTGCAGCAATCTCACAGGGGTTCCTGGCCGTGCAACTCAATTTGCATTCGCACGGCAGGCGCACGTGAAAAGAAAAAGCGAATCCAGAACGTAAACACCTCGGAACCCTCGCTACACATCAGCCACGTGAAAACCTTTGACTGCAGTATAATGTTAAACTGGCATGAAGGCAGCCCTCAGTCTTCCAATATTTTCTTCCCAATGGTTTTCCAATTTTCCTTTGCAATTTCACAGCCGACGTGAGTGTGTTGTTAAGCGCGAGAGTTTCTTTCTCTGCTCTTCCTCTCGATATCTCTCCCGCTATTATTCTTTTAATTAATTCCTCTTTAATCGAACCGCGTGTTATGTATATAGATATGGCTCCGTTTCCGATACAAGAAGAGTGTCGATCTGCAAAAAGAGGCGACAAGAGGAGAGAAAGAAAAAGACAAGTTGCACGAAAGCGTACAATACAGGCGCTTAAAAATACAGAGCAAAAAAAATGTCGTCACAATTCCGGCACGTTCTCGTTCGATGCTTTTTCAATTCATAATTGATAATCGTTTTATCGCCCGCGCATTATCATGAGAACAATTTCACGAGCTCCTTTTTTATCCTCCCTCCTCTCAGGCGACGTTGCTCGAGGATATTAATCACTGAATATTTAATGACAAATTTTTACGCGAAATCGAGAACAATTTATTCGCCCGACGGTGAACACGAAGTTTGATTATTTGTTTCAACGTCAGTATAATGCCTATCGAGGGGCCTTCACACTGTAATTGGTATTTAACGCAATTTATTGGTTTACTTTATTGCTTTCTTCATTTATTGCTATATAATAAATTTTAACATTATTACGACAATTAATCAAACGAGCGGTATATAAAAAGTATAGTCATAATTAAAACAACGCGTGTTTTTTTATTGTGTGAGTGAGTGATATAACAGTTGGGCTTTATATATATGTATTAGTGCAGTCAATCAAATCCCTCCTTTTTTGTTATGTAGCAACCAATCGGTGGCAGATGAATTTTCAATTGCTTTTCTGTTAACCTTTTCTTCTCTCATTCTGGGGGACATTTAACTGGATGAGAAATGCTTAGCAAGCTCAGTAGGTATCACTTAAACAATTTTCTGTCTCACTTCCATGTCAGCTAAGTTTAAACAAAGTGCTTTACAAACAACAATATAAAGTGTTTCTTTGAAATCGGCGAACAATTGAAAAACTTTGCTTTTACATAGCTTCAATTTGAAACGAATCTCCGTGACAGGAGGGATGTTTAAATCTTGACTTCGTTTGTTTCGTTTGCGAAGAATTGGCATTGTCAGAAAATTAGTGCCCAAATGAAAACAATTTTCGATATAGAGCAAAAGTTTTGTTGGAAATAGAAGTGCATCTGTGTGTGATTTTCATGTATATCTCAAAAGTCAATTCTGCCAAGTTTCTATAGTTCATGATGTCTCTAATATACGAGATATGCGGGATGAAAATTAAATGATACATATTTTTTTTTGTAAACTCAACAGAGAATTGCAACGTAACTCGGTATAACTCAGTTAGTGATTTTTCATCAAAACAAAAACTACATACAGGCTATGAAAAGTTGGTTGAGAGTGTATTTTGCAAAAACTTATACAGTTTACCCTATGTAACTCTATTATTTTGTAGAGTTGCAAACTGCAGCAGAGAAACAGGATGTTTCGATATGTAGGACGTATCGACAAATCTTATTAAAAATCGTTCAAATTAATATTTCTGTCCAATTTTGAAATATTAGATTTTTTCCAATTAACATCTGAGTGGTACGAACATTTTTTTTTTTGAAACTGAAAAATAAATAAAAATGTAATACCGAAAAGTAAATGATTGCAGTCGTTATATTTGTTTTGTTTTCATTTTTAACAGTATGGCAATCGAATTTTTTTTCTGGTGTATGGAAAAAGAAAGAAAAACAACTTTTGAAAGAACCGGTTAGTTCATTTTGATTAATTTTCTTTCAGCAAACAAGCCTGAACGATTCATGAACAATTTTTTATTTAAATATTATGTTGTTGTTTCATTTATTTTTGCAAAGAAATCTGGTCAGCTGAATATTTCATTTTCAATACTTCATTTCACGTTAAGAAAATCTAATCAAATAAGGCTAATATTTGTCTGATATTTTGTACTTACCATCATTTTTCATTATTCATTATAAAAAAATTTTATATAAAATCATTTTGAATGAATTGATGCCTGTATCCAGTTTTTAAACATTAAAAAAATTCATCGTGTTGGTATAAAAAAATTGATTATTGCAAAAATGTCGAAACACTTTGTTTCTCCCCTTCTATTGATCATTAATTACATTAAAAATAGAATTTATTAGAGATTGCTGCCATCGATGGATAAAATTTCCTTGTTTGAGAGTCATCGTTTCGAATATTTCCATCTAGATTTGAACTTGTTTTTCCACGACGAACAATTTTTTGAATATTTCAAATTTTCAAAGTTAATCTGTTGAAGATACATTTTGCCTCCATAAAAGCTTGCTTCTTTCCTTGCTTATGCAAAAAGAATTTTTTACTATCATGTGCAAGATACATTCAAAATGTATCACCTTTTAAAATAAGATATGTTGCAAAAAAAAAAATTATTGATAAAAATATATATAAATTATTTTTTATTCATAGTTGACAATGTTTTCGTAAGATATGTCATTTGAAGGGAATCTTCCATTCATAAAAACAGTATCTGGAAGTTGTTCTTAACGCGTAGGTAATAAAAGACAATTGTACGGTAATCGCGACATTTTTTTTCACGACTGTCTTGATTAAGTATTATGCACTCGGCATAAAGTTGTTAGCCCGTCGGGTTGATTTGTGTTGAAGTTTACGTTCTACGTGTACTATGAAAACAAACAAGTGCCATGCACCGTGATATCATTTATAACATGATATTTTATCTTGCGAAATGTTCCGCGAAAACAAGTCGATAAAATTGTGTACGCCCAAATGTTGGCCCGTGTCTCGAGAAACCACGGCGTCAATAATGGTAAACCTCAAGTAAAACATTGAACGTAAAATACGGCCGCGCGGATTAGGTGTCGAGAGACGCAACTGATTCTATCGAGCCGTGTATTATAGTGCAACTTACAAAATGGGAAACATTTTTTTTCTTCCCTCACGTTTGACGATAAATTTTTCAACCGGAGAAATATGGTTTTGAAAAATGCACACTTTCTTACCTCTCTTATATTTAAACAATTTTCGTTCGTCCTTTGAATATATTTATGTCGTCAACGCTCGTGTCTACGCCAGAGTCTAGAGACTGTTTTCTTATGTAAAGATTCTGTTAAAGTATATGAGGAATTCGAGTCTGTAGTTAGAAGCTCCGAAATCAAATAAAGAGCCGGCGCGTTAGAAAAGCAATGCGGAGTGTATAAAACGCCGCAATACTTAAAGCACTGACAATTCTTCTACGTAGCATGCTCTCTTCGTCACAATGAGATAGAACATTTGTCTCAATATACATCTTATTCCACTTTTCCGACGAGTCGGATGGGAAAGCCAAAGCCCTCGCGCTGTGCAACGTAAACGAAGTTTGGACGTCGATTACAATTTTCTGCCTCGAAACGTTTCATTGGCCGTGACTATTCCTTTGTTTCCAAAAACAAACTACGAATCTCAACTTTCACGACAAACGAAACATTACTCCGAGCAGGAATTATAATTTCAAATGATCTCGCCCGGCGTGATGTGGATGAAAGATGTATGAACAAAATTTAAATGTTGATTACTGTTTATTCATCTTTCTGAAACCACCCAGTGGATATTGCGTTTTATAAGCTAATTAAAAATTTTATTTGCTTCCTCTTGAAGATTGAAAATGCAAGCTGTTCGATATCAACGGTTTTATTTGTACAACTCGAATGTTTGGCATCAAAATATGTGAGAACAAACGGAAATTAAACGTAAATTAAATAAAAGTTAGATTCTTAAAAATTAGATTCTTAACAATTCTTACGAATTCTGATGATTTTTGCGAGTCATACTTGTGGATCATTGCCAAGGGTAACAGGTATGGAGAAGAGGTGAATATCGCAAGGTTGGAATTGTATTGTGGGGTAGCCGCCGCTTAAATTATGCAAAGTGGTTCGCGATAATTCGACTTGCCGCTCCGTCTAGTATTTCTTTTCAGCGTTTTCTCAGGGACGAGTCAGCCGGACCTCGGTAATTGTCCCCACGATAGTTATTAAGTTCGCCGCAACTTCGACCGATGAGACTGACGGCAATTAAAAGTTTTATCGACGCAGACTGCAAGATGGATCCTTTAATTCTGACAAAAAAGGCCAGACTTTGTGGGGGGTGGGGACGTAACACGCCAAGATTGTCGTTTAATGTAGCGTTATCTAATCCGGCACGATTTTTCCAGACCGTCGTCCCTCCACAGCCACTATCTTATTTCAAGCTGTGAGATGAGTCGTTTGCTCAGTTAACTGTCAGCCGAGTGTGTGATTGAGTACGCAGCAGTCAAATTCGGTTTAATAGCGCCAACAGTATAATAACACACAAATAGTCGTTTAATTGCGTTTCAAATTGATCAGGTTAGAAGTGATCACTTCTGTTTGTATGCAAAGGCCCGAGTTGCAATGACAAACCCAATGATTAATCATTATTCAGTGGTACTTTTTTTAGTTTTTAAAAATATTCTTAACGTCTGGTTTTTAATATTTTTGATTCTTGTTTTTGCAGGGACTAAATTAATGATGGAGTTCTAAATTTGCGAACAAATTTGGACACACTTCGCAATCAATAAAACCACGCGAAAACAAATTGCACAGAATGTATACACTTCAATTCAAGAATTATACGCTGGAAACGTATAAGAATTACCGGAAAGCATTTGTTAAAACGAAGTAGAACGGAGGAGGCAAAAGTTACTTGTTTACAAGAACGTGACGTTGTTCATCGGAACGAAATTTGCCGTGTTATAAACTCGCGCGAAAAGATCGACGGTAATACACTTTCTTCAAGATACGATTGTTTCAAGCGGGCTTTGAGTTCGGCGGATAGTTTCATCACGTTTGCTATTGATTTATCGTTCAATTGCACTGGCCGACGGCCTCTCGTTGCGGACATGAAGACGTCAAACTTGCAATTCGCTTTCGATAGTGCTAACTGCTCCTACACGTAATTGGGTCATAGTGACCCACGACGAATTAAAGGACTATCACTGTGTCACCGGTAATAAACTTGACACCCAGCTCGAAGTTCAGTCGGAAGTTGACGTTCATGACAAACAGCCAAACAGTTTAAGGGTTCACGATAGATAACTCAGTTACCGATAACAGCAATGTCACTTCGTATTCACGTTTTCAGCATGCGATTCAGAATTATACTAGAGTGTATATAAGCCCAACCACTTCTATCACTTTTTTTAAATTACTATCATCTTTTGGTTATTTCCTCTTTGTGTATTTCAGATCTTCTACATATCATTCTTGAAAATGTTGTTACATTCAATCAACTTGCAAAATTCAAATAATGTTGATCAAGCAAAATCCGGTTTGTCTACTTCAAAAAAAAAAAAAAAAGAGTAAAAAAGAGTATCCAATATCGTACAGACGTGTTTTCCAACCATTCTTGGAAGTTCAAGTTCCGGGATTTCCAGTAACAGGAAACGATGTATACATGTTCGATTGAGGCGAATTGAATTAATCATTCGCAATGTTGTGCTCCTGAATGATATCTGGGAGCGGCTGCTTCTTCACATAGCCTATAGCTGATGCCGTCAGTCGTTCGGAATGTGACGTACTCACTGAAAATTTCATGCCACTGTTTTGTTCGATAACAAATTTTTCATGCTACGTTCGCGAAACGTTTTTTCGGCAATAAATGTCATGTTTGAAAGAATCGCTTGTCATATGTGTGCCATGTACTTTGTTTGTGCTGAGGTCTTTTGCGGAATAAAATGTTGCTCTGTTAAGAGTGATGCGCGAAATGTAAAATAAGAGATAAGAAGGACGATGAATAATATCCGAGAGACGTTTTTTTCCCTTCAAAATTTGCATGGAAGAAAGCTTCTGGGATTATATATATGAATATTAGAATAAACTTGACGTTGAAGATGTTGTTCGTACCATTTTTTTAGAGAGAGAAAATTAAAACTTTCAATTGAAAAAGACAAATATTTTCTGAAACAAATTGCGAAAATTTCGCGTTGTACATGAAATCACGACTTGACGGAAAAAAAGACAACATTTCAATTAGCGACTTTTCATCATTCATAGTTTTTTGATTGAAAAGTCAGCATTCTTTGAGACAAATAAAAAGCTTGGTATTTTTTTTTTTTTTTTTTTCGTAAAGTACATCGGATTGCAAGCAAAAGCTTTCTAAAACAACGAACAACGTAGCTCGTTTATGCCACTTGTTTTGTTGGGGTTTATTCATCCGCGAATTCGTCTTGTGAATGCAAACACGAGAGCAGAGCCCAAGTCACACGCTGACAGTGGTCTTTCAACCTTAACGAGTTACATTGACGCCACGGGATAATGCCGGCCATTAAATTTTCGTAGAATTTTATTTCCCATCGCGCCAAAACTTTTAGCGTACTCTTTTTTGGACCCTCGTTATCGCGAATTCACGCAGCCGAAAGTGCGCGTGCAGATTTAGGGATACGCCGATACGTTTGTTCGGGACATGCAGGCAACATATGCCGATAACAGTTATCCGTGTACGAATCCGTGGTGGCGAACATACATCATGCATTCATGCGCGACGCTACACCCTTCGGCCCAACCAAGTCGTTAAATCCTCACGATACACACAGCGGCGAAAAATAGAAAAGCGTCGTGCTACTAAATACGATACTTCAAATTATTATTTCTCTTTTCATTTCCATCTATGTCTATATGTCATTATGATGAGCTGGAGAGTCAAATGTATACACAGATTTGGATATTTGTAAAAATTCAAAAGAGATTTCAGAACATTAATTTCCACTTGTAAAAAAATATGTAACAAGTTGTAATTTTTGACATTCATAATTGAGAGACATGAGTCGTTTTTGGAACTAAAATATATCATTTGCTGAAACAAGAAGCATTTCTGAAAGAATAGAATTCACTCTGTATAACGTCACTCACAGAAACTATATCAAAGAGTCGATTTAAGCCAAATGGATGAGTTCAATTTCTCTTTCACTGTACTTTAAAATGTTCATCCCCATGGGACAAGGGGGGCACCATAACAAAATCCGGCTCGATGACGCGACAACAGAGAATTGTGTTTAATTTTCCGTCAAGATGAAATTGAGTTGTATCCAATCCGAGTCGAGTAATTTGATTAAATGTAAATTGAAATAATGATTAGCATAAATAATCACAATTATGACAGGTGATTAATTTACAACTGCATTCACGGCTTTGGTCGGTTTCAGTGGTAGTTATATTTAAGTGAACACCCACTACGCTTTTCTAAGGAATATTAATGATGTTACATGCTCCGAGTATTGTATTATATAAACCCTGTTGTTTTATTATTGTTCCATGAGTACTGAAGATAAATATCGCGCGTGAAGTCTTGCCACATTTTCTCTGTTATCTAGTTTTAACGCTTTCTATTTAGTGGAGTGATTGAGTGGAATTGATCTGAGATTTGATATCAAAAGTTGCTCGTACACTGTTGTTGGGTATCTCCAGACCGAGTGTTTTTTTATGTAGATACAATTTTACCAACTTAAGAGACCAAAAGTCCTTTTTCATTTCGTCAAATTTATATTAGTAAATTGTAAAGAGACGTTGACATTCATCATGTTGACAATTATAGTCGAAATTCGTGCGATCGTTTAAATAAAAGGTCAAGTTAGCTTGTGTGAATTCAAGATATAGAATTTATAATAGACACGAGGATGATAAATTCACACTATTATACTTCGCATAGCTGGCATTTGGTTTTACCTCAAATTATAATAGAATTCAGGAGCCACGTTGTATTACACTTCGTGGACTGTCCGATCAGGATAATTTATTATTCTGGGATATGCATTTTAAACTCAAAATATATTGCCACTAAGCATAACTATATTCATTTCGCGACATGAAACAGCGAATGAAATGTTAATTAATAAATAAGAAATCTTATTGATAATTGAAACAACGATATTTACTTTGCGACATAAAATAATGAATTATAATTCTTCCTTAGTAAATGAGACTAATAATAACATTTTAAGTATTGATTAATATAATTAATTTAGACTAATTTGATACAAAAGTTGGTTTTATTTGTAAACATCAGACATGTACTTCACTCTTTACGTGTAATGGAAAATACTTTGAGAAAAAAATGTCTTACTTTATCTTAATTTGAAAGAAATGAAGAAACCATAATTTAAAAAGTAATACATTAATGTTTGGGACATTCTTTAGCATTGTGCAAAGTTTAACATTTTAGCCAAGTATGTTGCAGAATCGTATATGAATTACGATTACAAACAATAATTATAAATTTAAACAAATGCAATTAATTACTTAAAACTCGTGCCAGCAGAGGGTTTTAGCTAGAAAATCGGACGCGAATGGAAGCAATAATGTACATCTTTTTCATGCCACAATAGAGCCTTGGGTTATAGCGTTGTTGTAATACATACAAGTTTGCGTATTCATGGACATAATGTAGTTTTCGGAGTGTCGTGCATTCGATAAACTTACAATGCCGACAAGTCTCGTGTGCTCTAATGAAAATGAAATTTATTCAACGAAAATAAATAAATCTGGTTCACGGTTTTCTTTGTTATTTCATCCAATCATACCGTAAAATTCAATCAAATGTTATTGAGAACCGTATTTTATTTTGCTTAAATTTAATAGCCCGGCGCAAGTGGAGAAAAGCAAAGTCGCGATTGCATTATCGATCAAACAAAAACTTTGCGCCGTGCGATTGAATTTACAACTTGCAAATTCGACCAACTAATTACACTGCAAAATGACTGCGTAACGATTCTGCAAAATACTGTTATTATTTTTGGTCAATTTAAAGGTTGACATTTGCCGAAGCGTGAAATTAACTCACTCAATTAAATACATCGAAAGTAGCCGATAAAACGGCTAACTGGGAACAAAGAAATTGGAGCAATTTATGTCGGATGTGCAATGTGTATAATTCTTTTATGTCGCGTGCTCGTTGGTAATTGTTACGTCAGTGCTTTATGAACATTGAGATTGATGCACACATCAGGTTTTAAATTGATTTTGTTTTCCAACGTTCGAATTAACCAAATTCTATGTCATGTCCTCTAAAAGTAGATGAGAAATCCTCGCCACAAAACAGAGCCAATTATTTTCTCACTTTTCTGTAGACAAAAATTGAACAATTATATATTCCATGGTTTTTTGACGTTAACGATTTTGTCGAACCGTTCAATTGGAAAGACTCGAATATAAATGAATTGAAATTGACAAAATCCTTAAAGCTGTTGAAATATAGTTAGTCCGTCCGTGAGCAAAAGAAGCGTAAAAGTGCAATCTTAAATCTTTCAGCATCACTTCCTCCCCAATGCGAACTTGGTCTTAGACGACTCTTCAATTTTGATCAGATGACATCCTTATGCGACAATTACTTTTCCATCTGGTCCTAATTATCCGATCAATTTTCGTTCGAAAATGAATTTAACCCTGCTATAATAATGCTAGGAACTATTATTATTATCCCTCATCTGTCGGTTCGACAAATATTCATAGATGGCGCTCGCTTAATAAATTGAAGTCGCAGTGTATCGGTGCATTCTTTTTTTCAAGGGGAAGTTAAAATATCTGCGAAGCGAGTGCGTCAACAACAACCGCGTATATTAAAGTTTCAGAATAAACGGTCGCCGGTGCGCAGAGATAAGTCACGGAATCAGATCAATTTGTTAAGGTAATTGTGCAGTCTCCAAGGAATAAAGAGTGCTGCCTTTATTGCTTGTTTATCGGCAGGGTATTTTTTTTTCAAGTTTACGGCGCAATTAGAGAGTACGATAAATTTATGTACACGTGCACATAATGTGCCGGTCGGCGCCGTGTATTTAAGAATCGCGTCGGTGTTCGTCCATTAAAGCGAGATCGCGTCGTGCGCTAGTTTCCAAGTAGCTAAAAATAACTGCGCGAAGATGTACGTGCGCCGATTCTCGCAAAAAAATCAAAATAAAAAAATCAAAAAGAAGGGACGAAACAAGAGCATTTTAATCGAATGCCAGGGATAAAATCGGATCCAACGAGATATTTACTATTTTCTTTGCTCTCGTTCCCCCCACTTTGGTTCATTCTCAGACCTCCGCTTTCCGACTTTGGTTCATATCGAGATTCCTGGCGCGCGTCACACGTTCCGTTCAAAGCTCACGACGAATCGGACGTGCGGTTGGCCAAATAGTCAAGATATTAGTTACGCTAACAACAAATTCTTCGCCGTCCCGACCCAAAATTTCTCTCACTTCTAGCCCCATCTCGCCCCATGGCCTATCCAGAAATGAAGGCTAAATTTATTGCCCGGAGAACAATGTCCAAGTTTGTTAGCTCTCGCGGTTATTAAACTTTTTTTGTCATTCCAGTGGATTTCGCAAGTTTTCATATTATAGATTGATCTTCAACGAGAAATTCCCAAATAGTTTCGACTAATTTTCGAATTCGAAGGTCGAACATTTCATTTTTGGTTTCATGAATTTAGACGAAAAAGCACAAAAGAATGTGGCAGCAGAAACAAATGTGTCTCTGTCGAAACAATGCTCACGAGTTGCCTGCTTTTATATCGCGTTATACATCTTCCAGTTACCGCCAGGAATTCGATCATAGGAAATGTGTCGTGCCACATTGATTAGATCATATCGGAAATATTTTTTCGTGAAATGGTAGTAACTCGAGTGTGATTTAAAATATATTTTGGAAAAGTAGACAAAAAGATGTTGGTGAGAAAACTCGTAAAAGAATGAGTTCAAAAAAAATGTTAAAGTTTGTATTCCACTCGTGAATCAATAATTGCAGAAATGATTTAATTTTGCAAAATCATGTAGCAAGAAGAAAAATAATCAGACTTAACTTTGAGAGAATCTGATATATACAGACTCCATCAGACTCCAATTAAAGTCTTTGTTTAAGTAAAGAATAAATACAATTAAATTGCGAGGTAGGCATTACATCTACAGAGAAGGCACTCAGACTGATCAATTAGTTTGAAATCTGTTGTTCAAGGTGAGACATGCGTAAAGAGAGAGTATTTTTAAGGTTCAAAACTCTCAAATTGTATTTGATCAAACAAAAATGTTGTTAATTATTTTTATTGTTGCGTATATTTACAATTATTTACATATTATTATTCTTATTAAGACACCTTTTTTTCTTAATAACAAAATTAATTTTATATTAAAAACTTTCAAATTTATGGCTTTTATGACGTTAGGCTCAAATTAAATTAATGTCCAGTCATTGGTCTTTTCTTAGCCATATTTATTTTTCTGAACTTTACAGTTATTAGGTGCTTCTTTCATCAACATTTTTAACCATTATATCGGATAATAACATTTTAAACAAGAACTTGACTTTTCAACAAGAATCGTTGGAAAACTATTAATTTGCAGTTAATCGTTAATTAAGTTTCATATGATATATGTGTATAGTTATATGTGTATTCAGCGCGAAATTATTTACCGAGTATAGGTGTTTCTCACGTTTGTTATCACAACATCTTGGCGCAGTGTGAAGTCTAGGACATGCGGCATTTGATTTCAAATACAGGAGTGATTTACGCCGGTAAATCGGCTTATGTCTCTTCCGACACAGTCGTATAATTCGCACTGGTATTAGATTCTGAATCTTCGGCAAACCCATGAAACCGTGAGAAATTATGAGATTCGATACATTAAACGTCTTCGAACCCAGTGGCCGTAATTAATTTCAATTTTGGTCATGTTATGAGTACAAACTTATATACGAATGCGTCACGTATACTATATATATATAGTCTAAAAGATTTCATTTATTGAAACTGCCTTTCTTGAATAGTCGACAAGGATATCTTTCGTGCCGGCGATGGTACTATTTGATAGATAATTCATTTTACGTTCATTACGTCGGACATACTCAATATATTAATATATAATGATTACGTATTTGGAATAAATAAAATCGTATGGGTTATATAGTTTTTTAAATTTTTTTCGCAGAATTTTTGAAAATTAGAAGAAGGAGGATAAAAAGAGATTGGGACGAATATAAACTAGAAAGAGAATTGAATGAATATCAAATTAAAACTGGAAAGAGACAAATTTTCTTTATCGAAGATCCATTCGAAATAAGAATTTGCTCTATATAACATTGCTGTGATCAATATTTTGTCTTGCTCGGCATCAAACTATCGAAGCAGTCGTTGGCCTTGATACCTCGGAGAGTCGTTAAGAAAGTCGTTGGACTTCTGGAAGCAGTGCGAATCTCAGAAATTTAAATTCGTCTCATCTAAGGGGCAGCTACGCTTGCTGTCTTCCCCAAAGGAATTATAAACAAATGGGTTCAGTTCCGCGGCAAGATGGTTGCACACCTCTATTGCGCCAAAACGACACACCATTCGACCAGTTACGACGTACTTAGAAAGTTGGCTTATCTACACTAAAACGCATAACACAACCGCATCAAATAGAAGACATCAAATGAAATGAGAATCATTTTGCTTTTCAAAACTTACGGCTCGTGTAATTGATTCATGTCTACGCTTAAGGTTAAGTCTGTGCTTTCGAGACAGTTAACTAAATTCCATTCTTATGGCACGTGCTACCCCGTTCAGAGCAAGTGGTTTTGTTGAAGTCAGAATTTTCAGCTCATGAGATTTCATTTCTTCACCACTTTCGCATTCATGCAAAATAAGTTCGGATGCAAATTTCTCAAGTATGTCAAATTTAAAATTAATAATTCAATGATGCATAGGAGAATAATTAATGTTGAATGAAATTTGACCCATAATAAGATTACTCGAGATTTTCGTTAAAAGTACGTACTCTATTAAATATACACGACTTCTTTTGATGAAGACACTAAAGTACGCGGTGAAAAAGCATCTCAATGGTACGAGAATTCAGTTCAATACTTATCTCCCTTCTAAAACGTTAATTTAAATATCATAATATTTAATCCTTGCTAATACATGAAAATCAAATGTTTGTTTTTACTCATAAAAAAAAAAATTAATCTTTGGTCAAATTTTTTTAACTGACATATTTGTCTGTAATATTAATATTTTTTTAGCTTTCTAAAGCAATTTCTGGAACAACAAATACATTTTTTATAATTTATGTAATACTATGAGTGCAGTTTATTTTCGTAATTGGAAAAACTATCAAATGTATACATTTTATTTAATGACAAAAGAATCGATTTATTATATGAAAAATGAATGGTATAATGAAGAAATAAATGTAACTTTTTGTATAAATATTCTGGTGGATTTCAATTATTATTCGTATAATATTTTTTCTCGCCCGAGTTAACATTTTTTTTTAATTCTAGAATTAATAGGTAGATATTTATATTAAATTTATTTCTTTTTTTTTTAAACCAGCGCATAGGTGAAAGGTTTTTAGCTAGTAATTTAATAAAAACCCTGAGGCTGGTTGAGAAGCAAATATTGACGAGACATTATATATTGGTAAATTTTTTTTATAACTTGAGTTTATTTTATAATGTGTATTCTACTATGAATCATACAAAACGTTTAACTGGTACAAAAATAACTGTGATTATTTTCTGGATAGAACTCCTACGGAAAGTTTACCGACACGGAATAGCAGTCTGAAAAGAATTATTCAAGCGTGCAACTTTTTTTTTATAAAAATATAATGTCATAAAATAAGAAACACGCCCTCTTGTATCATAATACGATGTAACCACAAAAAATGTATAGGTTGATATCAAGCGAGTGCGAAAAAAGTGATCCTTCTTATCGTGCGGGATACAGCGCATCGCTTGAGCCTTTGTAAGGTCCTAGATGTTCTTGGCTGTTGACGTAAAAATGATAATTTATCCAAGCCAGTGTCACTTTGCAGGGACATAAATTTTAGGACAAATAACTTTTTGATAGAAAATATTTCTTACGTACAATTATTTTGTCGACGTATTTTGAAAGTACTTTAAAATTGTTCAAAAATTAAAGTTTTTTTGCAGCGTGTTCAAGAATTATGAGAGGAAGATTATTAGAATAATCCATAATCATATTTCTCATATCATCACATCTTGGTTTCTTATAATATCGTAATTCTTAACAAAATATGATACCAAAATCAACTAATAATAATATTTAACTAGGTTAAAACATAGAAAGTTAGCCAACAAAATTAATTAACAGTTTCAGAGTTAAAAAAAGGAAATTACTTGACATAACAGGAGCTTACATTTGTTCACACATTCAATTTAATTGTGTTTTCATTTTGCTGGAAAGTTTTTTTATAGATTCTTTTTATGCTTTTTGCCAACGTTGCATATTATAGCTTTCGTGTATATTATAGCTTTCGTTTAGCATGTTCGACGTTTCTAATTTCAATAAGTTGTAAACGTAAAACGAAATCAATATTTGCAGGTGTGACTTTATCGATGCACAAGGTGCAACACCTAATAAAGAACGCAAAAGCGGTGTCGATTGACACCCAGGCTAAATTTCATATATTTTGTATTACGTAGCATGATATCGATACCTTCTCGAATTAACAAGAGTTGACTGAATATTTATTTCGCTTCAAGTCATAGCTACGTTTATGAAATCAGAATTTACGTTCAAATTGCATTCAAAAAGTCTTGCATGCAAATCATGTTATATTGCATTTCACAAATTTAATTTTTACTTATAAATAATAAATAATTATGGAATCAAATATATATGTGAGTCTGAGTATGAATTTGATAAAGTATTTTTAGTTATTTTGATAAATTATCATTTATCGCTAAATATATTACAAAATAAATATATTTTAAATAATAATTTTTCAATTTAAATTATTATAAAATAATTATTGCAATCTCGGTAGCTTCGTTCTGAGTTTTTAGCTCGAAACAAAATTGCTTATTAATATTTATTGTTTTCATGATGCTCTTTCACTGTTTTGGTATTTTTAATTTTTTTCATATTATCTTTTAGTATTTCGAAGTCAGTTTTTAGTTTATAAAATAATGGCATTCACATGGCATTTATCATAATTGTATGACTACATTAACTATGAAAAAGATTTGTTTTTTACATCGCTGATGAATTAAGTATCAGTTTCAAGTTAATGAAATTAATCCATTGCTGCCCAAGTATTCTAACAAAGTATTTATACATATTATTGCCTTTGCTTTTTTAATATCAGACCTATGAACGACCAACGAGCTTGTATAATTCGATCGTTTAGAACTGTATCAATGCATCTCTGAACTTCAATGGTGAACAAACGTATCCTGTTTTCTGTATCAAGAGTACCGTCATGTAACTAAGACGTCCATTGAGGACCTATAAGGGGAGATACCCAACTCCTCCGAATTTTATTTTTTTGAGGTAAACTCCTCCGAAATAAAAAAATCCGCCTAAAATGAGTCAGGGCAGGGCTAAATATGGATTTTTGCAAAGAAACTACAAACTCTTGCGAATCATTTCATTCATATTTTCGGAAAGAATTTAATAGTCACCACCCATCTA